>VWYH01004037.1:49958-292665 GCA_013399365.1 Pampusana beccarii | reverse complement strand
AAAGAAAAGAAAAGAAAAGAAAAGAAAAGAGAAAAGAAAAGAAAAGAAAAAAGAGTCTGAGGCTGATGGGACATTCAGGAAACCATTGTTAGCATAGCTACAGAAGTAGGAATTTCTGTCTTGGGCAACAGAATCGTGGAGAGATTCATGTACAATCAACCAGTGAACATAACTCACTAATGAAAAGTACTTTTTGCCATTAACAGCAACTCAAACCTACTGTTGACGGCTGAAACCTCGTATTTTTACCTGGAAAAACAAGAACAACAACAACAACAACAACAACAACAACAACCAACAACAACAACAACAACAACAACAACAACAACAACAACAACACACACACCAAAAAAAAAAAAAAAAAAAAACAAAAAAAACAAACNCAACACAAACTAGCAAGTATCTTTAAATCTCTATACCATACCTGAGTGAAGGAACAGTTTTATTTGGTGATCTGGCCAAAGGAGAGCAGCACACACTGTTTTCTTGACTACCCAGTCAGCAGATCAATGCGCATGGGTTCTCCAACAGAAGAGGCAAGAAAAGGGAAGATGAAGATGTTACAGCAGAAGTGGAAAAATAGGGGACATGCAGCAGAAAAGGTGTAGGGTAAGAGAGACAGTGGAAGATGGAACATTTGCAAAACAGGGAGCCACTGGGATGGCCAGTGGGGTTGAGACTCCAAGAAGATGACTAGAACTTCCCAATGGGCCACGGAGCTCTGCACTGCATCGTCAGGGACCTCTGGAGCAAAGACACTGAATTTACCCTTATTATCATTAGGTTTGTAAGAAGTACACAGAAACAAATCTTTCCTCATCTTTGTAGGCAGAACTCCTAAGTTTTGAAGGACGCAAACATGAGGATTCTGGTAAAGGGTAAGACTAGGCTCCTGGCAATTATTTTTCAGTAGTAATAAATAAAAAAAAAATCCAAACAGATCCATAGCAGTTTTATTATCTCTACATATCAAATCCCATGCTATGTATTAAAGTGAAAGAAATGAGTTTCATTTCAAAAACGTTCAAAGTCTTTGCTAATAAGTTGTTCAAAAGCATTTATGTATATCTAATTTAGCAGTTCCTTTTATTCCAATGCAACCCTATTTCATTATTGTGACACCTTTTCCTATGCAAATATATATCCTATTAATTATCCTAGATGGCAAAATTCTCTTCATAACTCAAACTTCAAACTTCTATCTGAGCTTCAGGGATCAGGTGAACCAATCTTTCTAATTTATATTCTCAGGTTTGCATATCATCAATGGATGGTGTCTCTGATGACTTGTAAAAGACAGACTCTAGCTAAATTTAACTGCCTAATTGATCCAACACCATGTTGCTCTGCTTCAAATAGTTCTCATTACATCTTCATATGGTATTGTAGGAATACCATATGAAAGGAAAGGGGAAATAAAGGACACACAAAGAGAAATGGGAAATATTACAGGAAACAAGGCAGAAATAAAGACTACAGTAATGTACATGGGAGAGACTTTGGTACAACAGGATGAAAAACTGTCACAGATCATGTTCCTAGGAGCATTTCCCCTTTGAATAAAGTAAAAATTATATGGAAATAACTACTACTCATTCACCCACATATGTTTGTGCAGGGATGAAAACAGATGTTTTCTGCTTCTCTGCCACTATTGCAGGCATACGTTTCGAAGCCCAACTAAGCCTTTAAAAGGAAGCACTGGAGCAACCTTTCAATATTGATACTGAAGAATATTTATAGCTGACCTGAAAAAAGAAAGCTTTAGGGA
Organism: Pampusana beccarii; assembly: GCA_013399365.1. NCBI lineage: Eukaryota > Metazoa > Chordata > Aves > Columbiformes > Columbidae > Pampusana > Pampusana beccarii. The sequence continues at coordinate 290,894 of VWYH01004037.1, read as the reverse complement.
GAAAAAAGGTACTGCTTTCTATAGCATCTTCCACCTTGAGGAGATGACAAGTACGATTTGCCATGCAATTGCTAAGCTTCATTTCTTGGTTTTGAAACTTCTGTCTGATGCTATTTCAAGACCAGTTCGAGTTATCTCTGACAAATCTTAAAGCAACACGTTGCTATGACACCACAGGTGCTTTCTGAAATTTATTGTGAGGAGAGAAACTACTATAAGATGGGAAGCGTGACTGGAAAAAAAATGAACTGAGATGCATTTCAAGAGCAGAAAAACTATAATAATAACAGATGAAAGTTAAACATTTTATAGGAGGATACAGATTCAGCCACAAAAAAAGTCTGTCCATTGGTAACCTTTTGTTGAGAAATCTTATGCTGGGAACAGTTTTTTACAAATTTCAGCCAGGACTGGGACTTGGTGCTGCAGTTGGGAAATTTTGCAGGGAAGAAAAATTTTAAGTGGTTTTCTTGGATGTGAACTTCAACTCTCCATAAAAACCCTTCTGAATTGTTTCCTTGGGAGGGCTTCCTCCTGAATGAGCCCTGCTGCTTCAGCTCTCTCTGGTATAAAGTTTTCCATTTGCAATCAAGGTATTCTGAGAGACAGTCACAATTCAAGGAAGACAGGATCCTGACATGAAACAATCAAGGGACATCAATATCCTGTCACAGAACTTCCAGAAATGCCACAGTATTAAATGAAATGCAATCCCAAAACCAGACATTGTGGTTTTGGATTATATTTTCTGGAAATGAATTTTGTCATTGAGTAGTATCTAACAAGACTATCTGCCTCCAATCAGTTTCTTATGCAAAGGGTGATATACTTCAAAAGTATAGAAAGAAAAATCATTGAAATCTTTTTTTTTTAATGGTGCCACTGAGACAGCAATGGAACTCGAAATACCGCTTGACTGTTCTTGCATAAGAGAACCAAAAAGGGGGAAAAGATATGGGAAAAATAGGCAACTACATAATTGAATGCTTAAATTTGAAAATGATTTTTTCCCAACTTTTGCTAAATACATTAGCCAGAAGAACTCTCTGAATTTCAATATACATGGAGATTGTTTGTTAATGTCAAATTATGAAATAAATTTATGTTATTTTACTTTATTTTACGGATGAATGGACTCATACGAAGTCTATGAATTACTGCTAAGCAAAAGTACTGATTGTGACTTCTCTTGCTCCTACTCCCCCTAACAAAGTTATTAGAACTGTTAGATTTTTATTTTTTTTTTACTGCATTCAGCAAAGTTGCCAAGACTTAAAGTCATAATGTACTGGGATAAGTGACCAAGACTATTTGCTCTTTCAGGAAATCTTGAATTATCAGAGAATAACAGAAAAGTAGATAACTGTGTTTGGAAAAAAATTTAGAAAAGTTACCCCTGAAATATTAAGTTCTGTGCAATGTGAAATGATCAAAATAAGCTTACCTGTTTACGAAACAAGAATGTCTTCTATTATTTCCATTTGTAGATGAATGGAGTTTGTGCGTTTTCCTTAAAAACATTGCAGTCTGGATTCTTCCCATTTATTTCTGCATTCCAGAATCACTTGAATTTGCTGTAGATTCCCTCATATTTGCTCTACATTCCCTAAACAGCAACATCTAACTGGTGATATGAGTCTTGTTCTGGCGGTTTCTCTCACTTTTGACTAACATCGGAGCCAAGTGTGAATTTACTCCTACTCTAATCATTTTAATTAGAAATAAGGTGGGTTGATTATACATCAAAACTCTTCCGTATTTTTCTTTATGTTGTTACACTGTTGTCACCTAGCAGATAGTGAAAGTGTTGAGTCTTGCAGTTTGTTTGTGATTGTAGGAATATTTGATATAGGTTAGGTATGTCTTTGATGCAGGTTTTTTTTGCTCACAAATATTGCACAAAGCTGTATTTTCCAGGACATTTTGGTGAGAATAAAGCAACAGTAGATATTTCCTTCACTCACAGATCCAAGTCTCTTTCAGCAGGACTCCATCAAAATACAGGGGTTTGTTTGTTTTTTTTTTTTTAGTCACCCTGCAAGTGTTTCCCCAGTAATCACCACCATCATATTTAGGAGGGAAAGTTTGTTTCCCTAATGGCAAAGACCTGCTGTTGCAGACTTGGCTTTTGTTCAACGTCTGACTTCACTCTACAATCTAGGTGACCACTATTGGGCACAAGGTGTTGGAGGCTTTTGGTCAGCCTATGAGCTGCCTCTGATGTTCACCTGTGGAAACTTCAATATTACTGTAATCTAAACAATTTAACATCTAAGCATAGGCGTCTCTTTCAGAACATGGAGGGTTACAGAAGTTCTTCATATACCTTCCATTAATCTCTTCTCCATTTTATTCCTTTTTGCACTATTCCTTCAAGGAAAATTGCTTAAGTAAATACTGCTTTTAAAAGTGATTAATACAACCTCCTATATTTTGGGTTAAAAGGTTAACATCTTTAACAAATACTTCCACAAAGTTTGGTATTTATCTTAGTCTTCCATTTTTTTTTCCTTCATGCTTAGAAACTCGTGTTCAGTTTGAGACCAGACCACCCAGACGTCCTATTTATGTCTATTTATTTTTCGATTTATTTCCAAATCTTGCATAGGGAAATTCCAGGGAGAAAGGAATGGCTCCCTACAATGGTACTGAAAGAAAAGATAACTCTTAAAATGCATTTTATGAACATGAAGTCCACCCTTTATACAACACACTACTGGAAAATGATATGCATATTTTATATAAGAAAACAAAATCCTGGGGGTCCATGGACTGAGAAGGTTTTTTCTGTTTGTTAGAACTTAGGTGTTTATCTGTGTTGTAACTGTAAGCTGTACAATTTCATTTCTGAACAACCAATTCGGTTCACAGCCATGACTGAAAAAGTCCAGGTTTATGGAGTGTGCTGTCTAAAACAGTTCAGATAAGATGCTTTCAGAATCATTTGCTGTTTTGAGAAGACTTAATGGCTTCCAACCTGGATTTTTCTTGAAGGCTGAGCAGTAGTAATATCTGATTGTTATAGCTAATGCTATTTAGTGATTGGAAGTAAACAGGGTGTAATACATTTGCCTAATCTGAAACATGACTCTACAAAAAGTATCATATGCTAAAGAGGTACAGCATCATCTACACAGCTGAATCGGTAATTGCTCGTGTGCACTTTCATAGTTCACTGAATTTTGGAATATGATGCTTGTGCCTTAATGTTTAATTATGATTTAAGTCACCTCAGTGACAGTTTAATCTAACCTGCTTTTTTTTTGTTGAGAAAAGATCTGAAAAAAGTTAAAAGGTATAAAAAATATGCTTTAAAAGAATGGCCTACGCCAATGTCATTGTTGTGCATTCGTAAGTCATACTTCTGCCTGAAATACAAGGCTTGTTCATTGGAAACAATGTGTGGTGGGCTGCAGAATCAAGGAGATAAAGGTCTTTACAAAATATGTTATAGTGAATCTCCCACAAAATATACCTTTCTAGCTAGAGACTATCCCATAATTTCTAAAAGTGAAAGGTCAGGCAAAAATGGTTCAATGAAGAATTACATATGAAAAGAAATACTTCTCTTGAAGTTTGAATGCTGTTCCTGACTCTCTTTTTGGATATCAGTTCCTCATTGTACAGGGATCTTTGGTCTTCCAGGGAGTCTCCACTTAAAGTGACCTTGGTGCCCAGTTCTTCAAAGGTTGCAGGGTCCTCCCAGTAATGAAGTGGATTAGCAGGGGTGTATTCTTGATTTGTTTTTCCATTGCAGGCCTTGGTGACCTCTTGATCCCAAATACTGCTTTGACATATTGTCAATATATCAATGATTAATAACCAAATTGGTCAATATAATTGGAAACACATTGGGTAGAAAGATGAATTAACACATAGAATTTGTTTGTTTATTTCTTCTCAGTGTTATGCACTTTTTAATAGGAAATTATTTTGCATTATAGTTAGACAAAACAAAATATGCTCTAGAAAATACTTATATGTACCACAGAATTGTAGAATTGTTTTAGGTGGAAAAGACCTTTAAGATCACCAAGTCCAACCGTATCAGTATGTCAAAAATAAAGTACATCCTGTAACATTTTTTAAAATAATAAAACTAAATGTATATCTGACAAAATTTCGTAGTGGTAGATTCATATAAGTTTAGCATGGCAATTTCTAGTCATTAGACAGATCTTAACATAAATATTTTCTGTCAAGTCTTCTCTGTAAATACATTTTTAAAGATTTTAAATTTTAATATTAGAAATTATTTTAGTGATATGGAATTTTAAAATTACCTTAGTGATACGATATTTAAAAATAATTTTCCGTGATGTGTATTTATTGGGGTGGGAAAAGACTTCAGTAGTTTTACTCAGAAACACAGTGAGTATCAGAGTTGGCTTACAGCCCCAACATCCGTTGCAGCAAAGATATCCAAAGGTATAGTACAAGAAAGCACGAAAAACTGTTTGCCTTAGGGAAATCAAATCCAACCTGGAATATGAGGAACAGGCCTACTGTAAGACACCTTCATGAACTGTCATACCATCCCAAGGCCCACACACTACACATCTTCAGAACAAGGCAATTACCTTTCTTGCATTCTGTTGACATATTTCCCATTTATATCTGCTCAGTATTTATTTTCCAAGATGGTATGTCAAAACACTGGCAGAGATTGCTTATTGTTTAATTTTTCTTTCCCCATTATTGGGGTCTTCTAATTGCTAAAGGACTAACACTTTGCCATAAGAAGACTGCCACCAATTCTCAATATGAAAAATGATTGGTATAGGGGATCCAATGTTATTGCTGGACTGTGATTTCACTCTGCTGCAGAGCAGGGCAAACTACAAATCTACAGCTGTGATGCCCTCAACACAGAAAGGAAGTCTGACTAAACATGCACCTTCTCTGAATTAAGGATAATCCCACTTCATCTTTCATAGTTTTTGGTTTGTCAGTTTAACCAGGCAATTAAACCAATCCTTCCAAGTGGCATGGCTTAATCACGCTGTGTCTGCGTTGCCCGTTTCCACTTTCTTCTCCCTTTCCATCTTCTTCTTAATTCTACATTGTGCCTTGTTTCTAAACGCCTTTTTAAGTACTTCAGGGCAGAAATCAGTGCTACTGTGAGACACAGAGTCTACTTAGCTGACCTACTTAGTACAATCATTGTTAGCAAGTCAGTGTTGTCTTCCTGAAAAACCCAGCATTGAACAATGCTGAAAACTATCAAAGGAGATTTATTTCCTTTGTTATAATAGATCTACATGTTCCTAACATGCCTGGTATCTTACAGACGATATGTGTGTCGTGTTTAATATATTTTAAAAGGCATTTTCTTTCTGTGCAACCCTTAGGGTGTAATTAAATGAAGCCGTACACACAAGACTAGTGTATGAAGGCAATGTATAAGCACTTTATACCCCAGTGCTGTACTACATATGGGTCCTTCTTTTCAAAACTCTTAGACTTTGTCATAAATATAATTGGTTTTGACAGGAAGTAAATGTTTAAGCCTGCCCTTTTTTTGACCTGAGTATCTCTTGTAGGGCTCAATATTCTTGCTGTAGATAAATAAAGATAACTAAAGATACACAGGAGAAAAGAGGAGTTCTAGAAACTGTTTTGTATACAACTCTGGGGGAAAAAAATCTCTTGCAAAATTAAGGCTGAATTACCTGTCTTAAAGTTATGAGCACTTCTTGAACACAGTCATTGTTTGATCTTTTCTTCTGCTTTTCATCCATTTGAGCTTGGGAGATTCTACATGTCATCAACTCAATAAGTATCTTATAATTGTCAGTCATTTTATTTATCCTGAGATGTTTGAAAGATCATTTGGTCTTACAAGAGAGGAAAAAAATGTGTCAATGTTCTTTTTGCTCTCCCACTGATGTCACTGACAAGGTATAAAACATGTATAAATCCTAAAAGTTGCAGAGAGACAGAATATGTTTTAATTTTGAGGTAATAACGAGGATGGCTAGTAAAAACAGATATGGTTAAGACATGCAACCTTTTTGTTTGGAGCTTTCCTTAAATATTACCTAGTCTGAAAGTACCATCACCCAAAAACGTACAGCTTTTTCATATTCTTTGACTAGTGGAATTATGCCACCAGAATAAAAACATCGTACATTGTGGGCATTTAAGTTAAAATCCAGGATTTGCGTGGATGTTGAATGACTCAAGCTGTAGTGGTACCTAGAATTAACACTGTCGCTGGGTATTATCCCTCTGGTCCTATTCTCTGAGTGTTAACATTGACATCTGGTCTGCAGTGCCTGATATACCCCTCTGGTTGCGTTACTATGACTTCCCTGAACCTGGCTTACCTGCATGCTCTAGGTAGTACAGGAATAGGCAAGAACTGAGATGGCCAAAGTTTTCTTCTTATTTATCCCTTCAGAGGGTAGGGTGAGAAAGACATGAAAAGGCTACAAGAACTGAGTGATGCTTCTGAGTGTCCTTTCCCAGGAGGAGGCCTGATAGGAAGGGTGTTTGCCTTAGCAAATAGGCTTAAAGATCTCAAAAATCTGTGTCAGACTGTTTTACTGGGTGAAAGACAGAGGAAGAAGCATATCAGGAAAAAAATTAATGCCAATATAATCTAAGTGCTAAACTGAAAGACTTCAGTGAGGCACAAAATGGTCACAGCTCAACAGGCTGCCTCTCTTTTAAAACTGAAAGCCCATGATTAGTCCAATTAGGGCCCAGATAAATACTTCTCCAGTTGAGAAGTATTTCCTCCTTTAACGGAGAAAAGAAAGGCTGCTAGGTCTGAAATTAGTCCTGCTCTGCTTTGTGTGCCTTTGGTGCAGAAAATAGTCAGCTCTGGCTGAGGAAATTGTATGAGTTAACTTTTGACATATCTTTAAAACATGAAAGCAAGGGTCGACTTGAGGTTTTCTGAAGTTTTCTAAAAAGTTGGGTTTGATTTTGAAAACATGCAACACATTCTATGTATTGCCTAGTCTTCATCCAAAATCTTACGGAAGAAAAGTAATCCTCTATAGTGTGTTTAGCAAAAGAGCAAAAAGTTACACCTTTGACATGTTGCTCCTTCAAGGTAAGACAGAGACCTTGTTTTGTATTATTCTGAGGCTATGTCTGGTAGCTAACAGAAGACCAGGTGAACTACTAAGAATATAGAAAAAAAAAAAAGAGCTATCATGTAGAAGATGACTACGGTATTGCTAAGCAAATGTGTAACTTAGCATTATAATATTTGATGCAGCAAACCCTGTCCCAGCCTCACTTCTCCTGAGTTCATCTGCTCTCCATTTGTTGTATAGTATGTGTTTCACACCATGTTCATCGGCTTTGAATTTTCTGGTAGATAAATAAATCAGTTGTATCTATTTACCACATATATTTATTTTTCTTTATGGGAAATTCTTCTGTTTGCAGAGTAAAAATAAGGATGATTTTTTTCTTACTTGATTTTTTTTCTATTCAATGGTTCACTAATTTTCAGACAAGATCAAAAGCTTCTTCCTCTTTCTGAAATAAATTGGTGAGCACTGTCAAAACATCCATGAAATTACGTATTTTTTTTTTCACATGAGTATAAAAAGAGCTCATCATGTTTAAATATGAAGAAATCCAGATCTGCCATTGACTCTAAGGTAATGAGTCTTTCAAGTGCCTGTATTTAAAAACTGAAGAACACAAAATTCTGCTCTATGGATGTAATATTATGAACAACAAAACTGGAAGCAAAGTGTCTGAGACTTCTGACACAAAACAAATCTGTTCAGGTCAGATATGACTTGAGGAATGATTGAAGAACTACATGACTAGACTTGTAAAGGAATGAGAAATGAAGGCTACTACATGTATCTTGTGTTTTTTAATTTCTTTGGTCCTCAGTTGATTGCTGTAACTGTATAGCACATCACCTGAACTGGCTTTTGCTTTTAGGGAAATTTGTGCCTTTTTAGGTTGTGACAAGAGAAAGTGAAGAGGTGATATAACCACAGTTTAGCTGGGTGTGATTCACCTCACATAATTTAGATATTGCTAATGTATATGTTTACATCTCTGCTGCTACCAGGAGGTTTGATTTCTACTCAACAGAAACAAAAGAGTTCTTAAGGTGCTATTAACTTGTGTTGCCAGCCTGTGCTCTTCAGCCACCTGCTGTGCCAGAAGAAAGAGTCCCAAGGACCAGCCAACGTGCAGGCAGCCCCACCAAAAGCAGTGAGTAGGATAAGAGCAACTGGCAAACCTTCCAAATAATCTTTGAGAGTAGTCAGTTAAATACTAATTTTCACCACCTGTTTCACATCCACAGGTAACCATTTGATTGGTAATATTCAGCCACCTGCTAACACTTCAAACAGAGCTCCTCAGAGTTGCTCAGAAGCAGTGTATATGTAGTAGGAAAAAAGCAGTGTCTTTTATTACACTGAGTTTTATTAGGAGATAGACCAGATTTCAGAGTAGCAAGACCTGTCTTCAGGATTCATGCACAAGAAGAAAACCTCAAGCGAAACATAAGTGAAAAAAATTGCTCTAAGTTTAACTTAATTATGTCAAATTTGTAGCCATGTTTTTGCACTTGAGTAAGCATTTGACAACTTGTGAGATGGTAGATGAGTGTAGAGAAGGCTGAGAAAAGGGTATTACCTTTAAACATGTTAGCAGGAGAGCTGAGAAAATTCACAGTCAAAACAGCCTTGAAAGTCCCAAAACATGGGGGTTTGATGTAAAGTGGCCTTTGGCTACCAGACTGGAGCTTGCTTTGCATGTCAAACCCCAGTAGACTCAGCTGCCCAGCTCAGCTCACAGTAGGGGTTTGAACTCCTGACTGAGTGTATGTTTGAATCTGGGCTCGAGTTTTCAAACAGTGTCAATAGTAAGTGCATAAGTCTTCAATCTAGGCTTCTGATTGACACCAACTCACCAAACAGTAGGCCTGGCTTTCAGCAAACACTGAGTGTATGTACATACATAGACAGTAAAAAAAAAATAGGATTTACACCTTTAAAAACAGCAATGTATTTAAAGAAATTAGATCAATCAGAAGCATGGTCCATTTTATCCAGGACGGTTTGACATTTCAATTAGACATAGATAATTTACTTCCCCAAATAATTAGGCACTTTCATGTATCTGACTCTAGAGTATTTGAAGCATACAGTTCTATCAGTGAAATGTGGTAGAGTTATTTATTCTGTACTGGCATAACATAAATACATAATGACTAGTGACCTACTTAAATATATGGGTGAAAACCAATAAAGAAGCAATATTCAGCTCCAAAAAGACAAAGCACGTGTGAAACCATGCTCCTGCTCTGATAAAACACTACTAATTTAAAGTATCACATACTAATAGACTCTCCTGATAAGCTTATCTGGAGGTGTTATGGATAAGGAGGTGTTGCTCCCTCATATCTACATCACCTGTCCATCAGTCTGACCTTTTGATCCTGTGGCAAGAGGCTTCCATAGGTTTTCAATTAATGTCTTAATTCTGAATAGGTACTTACAGTTTGTCCTCCTTACATCCCTCTCACACTCTGGAAAGATTGCTGCTTAAAATCAGGAATGGTGTCCTGTTGCCACAGTTAGTACCTCTACAAATCCTTGGTTGTTGCTCAATTGAGTGGTCATGTTGTATTTACCCCTGCCTCCGTGACAGTTGACCTGCTGGGTAAGGGGAACTGTTCTAGATGCTTTTATCTCCTGCAACATTGTAACAGCCCTGTAAAAATACATAACTGACCTACAGACCAACACTGTTACTAAAAGTGCATGAGGCTCTCTTTGCTTTTGAAAATTAGAGGCGATGCTGCTCTAGCAAGGTTGTACACCCAAGGCTCTGCTCCTGATGCTGGTAGAGCATGGGCCAGGTTACTATTTTGAACTGCTCGTAGATGTTACCATTATAGATCAGCTAAGAACAGAGAGATCCGGTGTCCCTGACTGTAGCAGGGGAGTTGGAACTGGATGATCTTTAAGGTCCCTTCCAACCCAAGCCATTCTGTGGTTCTGTATGGGTCACAGAGGCAATGCGTGTCCTCACAAAAGGACAAGACTTAGTAAATAGTACCTTTAAAAGTCAAAATTCTGCCATTGCCATTTCATGGGCTTTACAAAAGCTGTACATACTCTGCACAACATACCAGTATATCTGGGTCTTCTTTGTGGTTCTCCATCATTAATTTAGACCTGATGACTTTTGGTTCTAACCAGACATTGTTCCAAAACTCTACCATCTAAGGATAAAGTTTTCCACACTGGTTCACTATAAGGATTCAGCGTTTATGGCCCATACAAGTGCTTGAATAGATATTAGTATTTCAGTGGTCCAATTTCTGTGGCAAGAAATCCATCTTTCTCTGTTGAAAACAATAGTAGCTGACTCTAGGAATATATACATATTTGGATAATAGTCCTTTGTTTATTTACAAAAATGGATTTTACAAAGTTCACAGATTAGAAATGTAACCTCTGAAAATTACAAATGCCAGGGAAATGTGAGGTATAACAGATTACAGTCTTCACACTTCAACAAGTATATTACTAAGGATGTTTTCAACTATTCATGAGAGTCCAGATAATTCTTAGAACTTAATCACTCAGGAATGTCATCATAAATAGACAATTCTACAGCAGAAAGCATTAAAAAGACAAACAGCCTTCTGGCTAAGTGTTATGAGATAATGGAAGAAAGCCACAATATTCCTAATTGATACTGGAATGGAAAAGCTTTCAAGAAATGTAATTACCCCAGTAGTGATCACATCTTTCTTGTCATGATGGAATTTCTAAAACATGCTCTTCAAGGCTATTTGTCTTTATAGAAAGACATTCAGTGTCATTTGAAATAGATTGCACAGAAAACCAATAGTTTACTTTTAATACATTAAATCAAAGAAAAATACTACTACATCGGTATGTTCAGCACTAATGAATAAAACATATTTGCCATAACTGAAGTTATTGGCAAGCTCAAAAATAAATATCTTACTTTCATACCTAGAGTTATTGTCACTGAGAAATAAACCTTACCTATGCTTTTATGACTGAATTACTTTCAAAGCTCTCAGCTGAATAACAGGAATTCTGAGGAACAACATGTGAGCTTAGAAATTATCAAGAGTATCTGGTCTAGAAATTATTTGATGCAGTACTTAGAGACTCAGTGCGAATATATATTATCAGGTAGCCGCTTCTCCTTTAAAAAAAAAAAAAAAAAGAAGGAAAAAGGAAAAAAAAGACAACATAACATGCAAAAGAATCAACTTATTTGTGTGAGATGTGTCTCCTATATGTACCACATAGAGACCGGGCTCATATTAAATCCAAATATTTTGCCAATTCCAATTTTGTCAGATCTCTGTTCAGAACTTGTAGTAAGTTGCATTCCAGCAACAATATGGATCTTAAAATCCATTCTCTATGATGTATTTTAAAAGAATATGCACTAAAGTAAAACACTTGCAAGAATTCAGAGGTTTTTTGTACTTTCCTAACATTTTCAAGGAAAAGTTACCTTTCATGTTCCTTTCTTACCAGCAACCAAGGCAATGAATCTGCCTAGGACTGTCCAGCAAGGGGACTGTAGAGTTGTTTCATAAGCTTACACTGCCATAGAGAGCACCTCATTAATGGAGTAAGTACATTTTTATGGCTTTTATGAACTTAAGGCTTGCAGACAATGTCCAAGGATGCCTGTGCAGTCAGTAGCTTCTCTATCCCCAGTAAGTGGGGGGTTCATAAAGGAAAGACACTGCCACTTCCTGCTTCTTTCAAATGACTGCGTGTTTGAGGTGAGGTTTCAACTGAGCTAACCTTTAACTGTCATAAGGAAGAGAACACTGCAAAAGGCCCTATAGATGGATTATAGTTCCTAGATGACCCACGACACAGGAGTTGGGTATCCTGGAGTAAGCAATGTCAGGGAGTCAAGGCTTAAAGGGAAAGCAAAGATGTAGTAAAATAGTGAGGTGAAAACTCAAGAAAACAGAATTTCAATGAAACTAAGGTCAGGATGATATCTGTCTCACTGTATTGTGTAGATTGCAGAAGAAGGATTCATCTCACCTGCCTATAGACATTTGGAACACAGGACTTCACAGCTGAACTACTTAGTGAGATACCTTTTATATGTGGAGAGATGCAGGCACCCCTGGGGAATTTGTCTCATCCGAAGGTAGATGCTTAAACTAGGCCTGAGAAATTATGTCTTGAAAATGCCTATTTTTTCTTCTCTGACAATGAAGATACCTGGTTCAGACATAGCATCTACATTTAGACATGACAAAACCCACTGAAGCTGTTGAGCCTCAGGGCACAAAAAAAAAAAAGAAGTGTCCAGGAGACAGTCTAGGCCAGCAAGCTGCAGCGCCTCTGATGAAGAATCTACTATTGGGGTTTTGCAGTGCAGTGTTGAGAGATTTCACTTTGACTCAGAAATAAACTATGAACACACCAAGGATTACTGTCACAGAAGTCAATGGTCTACAGTTCCCAAAGATTTTGTTGAATTCTCTTCCTTTAGACATTAAAGGCAGGTAGGGTGGTAACACATGGGATGAGACCACCCTGCTAGGTCTGAGGTATCATCAAGCATACCTCTTCTACACAAGTGAGAGAAATAAGCTCTTTACTGGCATTGCTAATTTCTTTTTAGTATGACCTGAAATAGTCTGTAGACATGATTGGATAAGATGGATCCAATACCAAGTTTCAGTGAAAATCTCACTGAAGTAAACAGCTTTAACAAGCAGCAGACAAGAGAGCTCAGTATTTGAGGATTTATAGAGATAAACACATGATAAAGAGACAATTTGAAACAAAACAAACAAACAACAACAAACCTGCAGTCTGAGTCCTTTATTCTAAGAATCTGCTTCTTCTGATATAAACATTTTCTTCTAGATAAAATGTAAAGAATGACAACATGTTACTTCCACTGACTATCATGTGAATGTGTACAAAGCTAAGAAAAATAAAATTGAGTTTATCAAAATGAGGCTGAACTGTGTAGTCACTCAAGTGGAGAATTTCTGGTTTGTTCATTTTGTAGAACTGGCTGCAAAACAGATAGCTGTACCTCTAGTAATCCCTATAGCCAGTCTGCCAAAATAAGGTTTGGATCAATATATGAGCTTTACAGCCTTTGCCATTAGAAACACACTGAAATTCATTAAAAACTCAATAAACATAGTCAGTAAATTCATGACATTCAAAACCCACCTGGACACATTCCTGTGCAATTTTCTCTAGGTGAACCTGCTTTAGCAGGTAGGTTGAACTAGATGATCTCCAGAGGTCCCTTCCAACCCCAACCATTCTGCGGTTCTGTGAGGTTCTGTAATAGGACTAACAATACTGAAATTGCACAGAGAAACAAAATTGATTTTTCTGAAATCTCACTTTTCTACTAATGTTTTGGTGGGTTAGCAGTAACATAATTCTTTAATATCACAAACATTATCTATACTTACTATGTTTGAGGTTTAAAATGGATGCTACATTTCAGTCTGCCTCTGTCTTTTCAAAGCAGAAGAAACCAGTCAGCTTCTTTGATGAATAAACTCAGGGGAGTATGTCAACAATATCTGACCTGATTTGAGGCCGTGTCAGTAGCAATAATGAAGTACAAAATAGTTAGCTTGTTTACATTCTTACTATATATCCTCTGAGTGACAACTGTTATTAAGAATTTGTAATTTCCCTTTTTCCATGGAGACAGAAAATTGAAAAACTTTTTTAGTCACTTACATTTTTGTCACCTAAATATTATTCAGCACACTGTATTTCTATTTAACTACAAATAGTCAGTTAAACTGCAACCTTGGATCTATTTTTCAGTGTATAAATGGATAATATTATTTCAAGTATAAGAATGTTAAAAGATTTTACTAGAATTACTAGAAAGAATTAACTAGACTTCTACACTTTCATATTTACTAGTATAATTCCAGTCAAAATTACTTCGGAATAATCATTAAGTAGATGGAAATCTTCCATATAGATTGAAGAGCAGTGTTGATACAGTTATGTGTCATGAACAGCAACTCAAGAGGCCTAAGAGTTTCAGATATTTGGGTTAATTACTTAAATGCTGATAATTACAATTTTTCAGAAAGCTAGTGAGCTGTTTTGCATACAAGCCAAACCTTTTGGGGCTGCAATTGTTTAGCAATAGTAACAGAAAACTCACTCCCCTTCTTCAAGGAAGGTACATGGTTAGTGTACTAAAAGCACATCAAAGAGGCATATGCATTCTCCGGCATACTGTGGATAAAGAGCTTTAAAAACAGCCTGCTCGTGCTTTGCAGTATCACACATCTATGGTGCTTCTACTTCAGTCTGTTTTGCATAGAGAAATGGAGGAAACTGGGAGTTAAAATCACAACCCCAAACAGTTCTTAGTTCTCTTCTTAATATTTCAAATGTCTTGAGACAGAGAGTGAATGAGTAGGTTGCTCAAAAAAAAAAAAATAAATTCTGTATCGCAGCTTAAGGGAGCAATTTCAGTGAAAAGTGGCAGTATCAGTCGTCTCAGGCATAAAATTATAAATCCTTCTGCCACCAGTGCTGCTAAACTGCCCTTCAGCTGTCAGTATGATTTGCTTAGGTAAGAAGCTGAGTGTCTCCAGGTCACTAACACTACCAGATCAGTAATTGCAGTATTCACAATACTCTTCAGTGTTTCTGCATATGAATGTAGAAGTCTGTGCACGATGTCTGAACTCATTACAGTTCATAATTGCTTGTTTACCCCTCTATCATCTTCTGTCTTCCCTTCTGCATTGCTTGAAAAGTTTGTTTCCAAAAATGGAAACACATGGGTACTTCCAATGTTATTTTTTTCCTGTATTGAAACATAGAGAAAATGTCAACAGCAAACTTGGAAAGTCCTTTAGGGCCTTAAGTACAGAGACAACTCTGTGGCTTTCTAAGAATTTTAGTTGATGAAGGATTAATTCCATAGATTATCAGTTCCAGAGATGATCAATCTCAGATCAAGGATCAAGTATCAACATTTTACCATTGACATTCTCCTGGGTTAAGGACACTTTCTAAGTGTTTCAGACACAATGCTAATTATCTGTTACTTATGACAATGATTCTGAATTCAGAATTTGGTTGCCAAAGGCATGTCACTTGTTTTCTTTCTTTTCATCCCTTGTACAGATTTTGCTAAAACATATTTGGGATAGATATGATTATAGATGTCCCCTGGTCACTTAAAATTATGTTGCTTTTCCACCAGCCATGGGAAAATAATCTTCTTGAGTAATAAAATTTAAAAGGAAATATATTTTTCAGGGAACTTTTCCTAGCAGATGGCAAACAATTATATGTCTTTGGACTTGAAATAATTGCTATCTACTGCTAGACTGTATTTCACATTTGTAGAAAGAGGCAGAGATCTGCTGCAGAGTGATTGCGAAATTAGATTCCTTGTATACAGAGTTTGCAGTCTGGTTAAAATGCCATTTTCTTTCTCAGTATGATTCGTCTGCTTTGTTCCTCAAATTTATAAATGAGAAATGTCTCTAAAGTTGGTTAATATTGTATTTAGCACCAAAATTTACATGTGGGAAGAATGAAATCATTATCCCCAACGTGAACATTTTTTTTTTCAACTGCCATGAATAAAATAAGTTATCTGTCAACCTGTGTGACTACTACTTGCCCATGAATCTACTAAGATGACTGACTGGACTCTGAAGCTGAAGTCAAGTTGCTGAGATGTTTTTGCCTTTAGTATTTGTAACTTTTTCTCTATACTTGGACATGTTTGCAAATGTGAAATCTATAATGATGAAGTTTTCAACCATACCCAACAACACTGAAAGTAAATTAAAAACTCATCTATGTTTATTGCGTAAACTGCGTAAATGGCAATTACTTGTTCTGTAAGCTACATTAATAAATTGTTCAATCAAGTGCGTTGCAATTAATTGTTCAAAAATTGCATAAATTTTCCAGCTGAGATACAATGATTTTTTATCCAGTTTTCTTGATCTGCAATTTCAGAAACATTTTACTCCAATATCCCAAAGTTTTCAATCTTAAAAAATAAACATCAGGCACATTGCTAAAGATCTCAGAAAAGAGCCTCAAACTGAACATTTTTCTTCGGCCCAAACCTTCTAAGACGAATAAGGATATCTTTGAGCCTCAGAGACCAAGCTGAACAATATGAAAACCAGGAGATGGCTTTAAATCACTTAATTTCCTTCTGGCACTAGGGTTTACCTAACAGTAAGCAGAGACTGGTGGAAGAAGGCACCAGGTTCAATTCCCTTGGGTTGTCTGCAGTTCTCAAAAGCGCATTTGGAGAGCTGGGATTATGTGCTGCTTTCATCTGGAATGGAGTCAAATTTCTTTGTTGTGCCTTGCATAAGGCTGTTCTTTGGATTTGTGGTGAGAGCGGTACTGATGGCAGGGGCAAGTTTCAGGTGTTGATAAGCAATGCCTACACAGCATTTGGACATTTTCCTATTCTCCTGCTGTCCTGCTGGCAGGTGGGCTGGGGGGCATGGGAGGTTGAGGGGAAGCACAGCTGGGGTGGCTGGCCTTGGCTGACAGAGAGGCTATCTCATACTACATAGAATCACAGAGTCATAGAATTGTTTAGGTTGGAAAAGACCTTTAAGATCATTGAGTCCAACCATTAACCTAACACTGCCAAGTCTACCACTAAACCATGCCCCTAAGCAGGTCTTTTAAATACCTCCAGGGACAGTGACTCCACCACCTTCCTGGGCAGCCTGTTCCAATGCTTGAGATTTCAGTGAAGAAGTTTTTCCTGATATCCAATCTAAACCTCCCCTGGCACAACTTTAAGCTATTTCCTCTTGTCCTACCACTTGCTACTCGGGAGAAGAGACCAACACCCTCCAGGCTATCACCTCCTTTCAGGTAGTTGTAGAGAGTGATAAGGTCTCCTCCCAACCTCCTTTACTCCAGCCTAAACAACTCCAGTTCCCTCAGCCGCTCCTTGTAAGACTCGTGCTCTAGACCATTCACCAGCTTCATTGCTCTTCTTTGGACACAGTCCAGCACCTTGATGTGTTTCATGTAGTCACAGGCCCAAAAGTGAGCACAATATTCAACGTGTGGCCTCACAAGTGCTGAGTACAGATCACTGCCCTAGTCCTGCTGGCCACACTATTCCTGATACAAGCCAGGATGCTGTTGACCTTTTTGGCCACCTGGGCACACTGCTGGCTCATGTTCAGCTGGCTGTTGATCAACACCCCCCCAGGTCCAGTTCCTCCAGGCAGTTTTCCAGCCACTCTTCCCCGAGCCTGTAGCGCTGCCTGGTGTTGTTGTGACCCAAGTGCAGGACCCAGCACTCGGGTTTGTTAAACCTCATGCAATTGGCCTTGGCCCATTAATCTAGCCAGGCTGGGTCCTTCTGTATGGCCTTCCTCCCCTCAAGCAGATCAACACTCTCACCCAACTTGGTGTTGTCTGCAAACTCACTGAGGGTGCACTCAACCACCTCGCCCAGATTATTAACAAAGATATTAAAGACAATTGTCCTCAATACTGAGCCCTGGGGAACACCACTCACGACCAGCCAACAACTGGATTTAACTCTATGTACTAGAACTCTTTGGGCCTGCCCATCCAGCCAGTTTTTTACCCAGCAAAGAGTACACCCATCCAAACCATGAGCATCTTGTTTCTGCAGGAGAATGCTGTGGGATACAAGAAACTGTGAAGTGTTTCCATTTTATTTTGATAACTTATTCTATAAATTATACAATACTAGTAAACTCTATAATTTAGCTAGTGACAGAGCATCACTTGCTACACTGTATTTAAGTAGCCATTACGGTATAACCTGTCCTATGAATGTCTTGCTTCTTTGTTGAGTATGCAAATGCATTTGACTTATACAAAGTGTCTATTAATTGAATTATATTAATTAAAATACAGCCAGACTGATTCTTACATGCCACCTTGTGGAAAATCAATGAAATTTTCTTACCCAGCAGCTGCTACTACAAATTCTGAACTCGCAAAGAACTGCTGGAAGTTACTGAAATAACTATTAGAAAGGATAAAATATTGCTGCAACAAGATATAGCTGCTGATAATACATTTGTATACCATCTATTAGCTACAGCAAATAATTGCATGGAAATATAGCACATTCCTCTGTCTGAGGCTTCCTCCCAGCATGTTTTCTCCATAGATTCCTCTAAATGTAGCCAAAACACACTTCAGAGCTGAAACACTTAAAAGGTGTCATTCTTAACCAATGGTCATAGAGGTAAATGTGTTTATCCAGCTAATAAGAGGTGCCTTTCAACCAAAATTAAAGATTAGAATATAGTATTTTAAAACCATAATTATGGTACCAGTGTTCTAATGTCACTTAGATATCTTTTATTATATTCGTAGAACTCCTCCACAATGTCTGATCAGTCCTCAAACATAATTTGTTCATAAAACACTGAACATACATAGCTGACATGTTAATCAATACAAGATCTCAGTAGTAAATTTAAGAAGTATGAAAATCCAGGTTCCACAAGAGAAATCAGAATTATTTCAGCAGAGGCAAAATCTCACCTATTACATAAAAAACTGAAAATGTTTTCAGTTTTATCATCTCCACATATTTGCAGCACTTTCACCAAGTGAACTGTACGGCCTTCAAAAAGATATCTGGAAAGGAGTGCATTAGGAGAAGTGCATTAGGAAAAGCATGACCAGAAGGTTGAGAGAGGTTCTCCTTCCCCTCTGCCCTTGTGAAGCCACACTGGAGTAGTGCACCCAGTTCTGGGCTCCCCAGCTTAAGAAGGATAAGGAATTACTGGAGGGAGTCCAGCAGGGGGCTACAAAGATGATTAGGGGCCTAGAGCACTTTTCATATGAGGAGAGACTGAGAGAGCTGGGTCTGTTCAGCCTGGAGGAGAGAAAGCTGAGAGGGGATCTCATCAGTGTTTATAAATATCTCAAGGGTGGTGTCAAGAGGACGGGACCAGACTTCTTTCAGTGGTGCCCAATGATAGGATGAGGGGCAATGGGCACAGACTGAAGCACAGGAGGTTCCATCTGGATATGAGGAGGAACTACTTTACTTTGAGTGTGCCAGAGCACTGGAACAGGCTGCTCAGAGAGGTTGTGGAGTTTCCTTCTCTGGAGACATTCAAAACCCATCTGGATGCCTTCCTGTATGATCTGCTCTGGGTGATCCTGCTTTAGCAGATGGGTTGGACTAGATGATCTCCAGAGGTCCCTTCCAACCCTGACCATTCTGTGATTCTGTGATTTTCTTAAAAGAACACTCCAGGAGGACTATTATGCTTTCTTCTTTGCTCAGGTTAATGCATGAAAATGGGAATAGAGATATTTAAAATAATTCATTAATTTTAAAGGACCTATGGGATAACACTAATAATAAAGAAAGTCTAGCAAAAATGCAGGAAAGATTATTCTCTGCTTTTCAAAGAGGTTTTGATCAGAGACGTTAGACCTTCGTGTTTCAAAAACTGTTTAAAATATTCCTTGCTGCAATATTGGTGGTGGTGTTTGTCATGTGGCTAATCACAAGCACCCTTGATAACCTCCCAGAAAAGGGTTAAGAAGATGGTAGCTAAGATAACAAAATGGGCACCTTGAAGGTCCTTGGAAAGACACTAAGGCAAATGATGTAGAGCATCATAGCACTGACTCAGGCTGAAACTGGAAAATAAGGTGTCAGCTGTCAACTAAGATGACCAGCAAGTTCTTGTATTACATACCAGATGCCTTCAATGAAATTAATGGAATAGTTCTGTGATAAATCGGAAGAATTTACCAGTCCAAACAGTGTTTAATCCTGTCTAATTTTCCAACTACCTTCCAAACTAAAACTGCATTATTTCTCCAACCCTGTAAGTTTCTTTTTTTCCTAATTATACATATTTTAAAGACTTTGTATGTGCCTTATGTACTGAGTACGCAGAAGACAAATTATGGTAAATTACGGGCAATTTTTATTTCTCCACAAAAATCACATAAATACAGAGTGAAACATATCTGATGCGCATGTAATTTCACATACTTCTTAGTATGCTCAGAAAAAAGATTTTAATTTCCCTCTGACCCCTTCAGTTGCTTGGGAGGGGGTAGTTATGTGGGGCTTTTACTTGTATTTTTCATAACAGTACATTGCCAAAAATATTCCAGTCTCCCAAGGGCTCTAATGAAAGGCTACGTGTAGGTTAATGGATTATATTGAAAATACAGCATGTTCAAATGTGAAAGAAGGGGATGTGGTTTTTCTCTTTCAATTTCTTCACGTCTTTTATTCTCTCTGAACGAAATGGCTCACTAATGCATTTAGAGCTCCCTCCTGTTGAAAACAGCTGGGGCTGTAGCTGTGAAACAGCCTACTCAACACAACGGTTGCCCTTCTCCCACCTCCTACACCTACCACCCTTTCCTTCCCAGAGACATTATATCAATCACCCAGCTGGCTGCACACAGAAGCTTGAAAGAATTTGGGGCCCTTTTCTGGCCTAATTGGCTGGATAACTAATAATCTACAGCATCTCCAAAAGTCTGAAAATGCAGAAGAATAAATCTTCCTCTCTTCAGTATTCTTGTGTGTCGTAGCACAGACGCAGGAAAAAGCCAAACCTCCTGCAAGTCAGGAGGATTTCTGATGAAATTGAGGAGAGAAGAGGCAGCATCTGAATGCCAGCAAAATACAGAGAAAGACAAAGTAATCCTTTTCTGGATGACTAACATACCAGTCCATATGCATATAGCCTCTCTAGGTCACCTGCTGGTCATATTGCAGGGGGAAATAATTTCTCTCAAAGCAGCTACATGATATTTCATCATTTCCATGCAAGATGTTTTCAGTAGGCTCAGCCCAAATGCTCCTGAGGGGTCTGTCTTGAGGAAGAAGCTGAAGATATAAACCACAGAGAGTATATATACTTCAAAGGCTATTTAAGAAATTTGGAAATCCCTTCTCAAGATTTTATCCTGACTACACCTTGAGATGGCCAGTAGGATTTGTCTGGAGAAAAGCAGAAGGACTAACGTTTGAAAAACATTTGCAATGTTCACACATACCAATGATAGAAGTAATAACTGTAGGATAAAACAATTTTTATGCATCTTCATTTGTATGACCATGAGATAAAATTATTCTTTTCTAAGTGATTTGGAAACTTCAACCTAATAATTTCAAGTATAATGTACCTATTTATTTCTCATTTTCTGTGGCTTTGTGTGCAGGATTTACAGCATTTACTTGTGAAAAAAAAAAAACTAAATTCCCATAAACACCCACTCTAAACTTCTCCTTGGGAAGCTCTTTAAACAAATTGACAAAGACTGTATTTGTCTTCTGAAACTCAGTTAAAACTGTTCATCACTAAAATGCTCCTCAGTGTGGCTGTTGCCTCCCTCAGTAATTTATACTTCTCAGAGAACCACCTAATGAAGAAACTGCCTGTGACCCACACGTATTCCTTTCTAAATGTAAGCTTTTTCGAAGGGCTGTTATGTACTGGGGACCTGTGGTCAGATCTGGAAAAGAGCAAAACTATTTCAACAGAAAAGCATCTAAAATATAATGCTATCCAGACACTGACCTCCTTCCTGAGATCTGCCAGATTATTTGCCCTGAAATATTCTCTCATGGCAAAATCACAGAGTTGGGAGAGCCACACTATAGCATAAAAGGATATGTTTTGTTATAAAAGGCATCGCGGGTTTGTGAATAATGACATGTCAGAATGGTTTCAACAAATCCCCCGACAATCCTCAAATTTCGGAGGTGGTAATTTTCAAAAGACTGGAAGAAGTATCTTTATGAGGTTCAAGAAAGCAAATCCTGGACAGATCTGAAATGGTAGATAACGTCTTATTCAGTTCCCCTATCTTCTTCCCACGATCTCTTCCAAAGAAACAAAATGTAGTTGAAAAGTTTTGAGCCTAAGTATCTGTATATAAGGTAGATATTGAACTGACCACTAAAAATAGCTTACTAAAACACACTCTACTTGCACATACTTTAGACGCCGAGTAATTAACTGCTATTTAAAATCCCACTATCACATTTAACAGCAGCAGGAAAGCTGGACATTAAACCACTTAAGTAAAGACACAGTCTGTGATTTCATACAGGACTGTAAAAAAAATTGGTTATGATTAAAATGAGGGAAAAAAATCAGCAGATGAAATTGTTTTCAAGACTTAGCCATGGGAAGAGTGCTGTACTCTCCCGTGAAATTCAGTAACTTAGTTTGGTGTGCTAAGATGACTTATATACGTGTATAAGCTTTCTAATTATGATCTGTAGTACTACAGGAAACCTAGCAGGATTTTTCAATATGTGAAGCTGTTATAGAGAGCTGCTGAAATCACAGATATCATTTGAGCATTTAGGCTACTATATACACCATAACCTTAGAGTTATGGTTGATCATTCCCCCGCTCTTTTTTTTTCTTTTTTTTTTTTTAATAAAATGTTATGTTCTTCAAGAAAACCAAATGAAATCAAGCTTCTCTAAGAAAATTACTATATTTATGTGCAATCTTTGTTGCACTATAAACAGCAATTTTATTATAATCATTCTGAGTGTCATTATTTTTACTCTTAAAACTAGCTACCTCACAAATTTTCACTTTCAACTCTGCTGTCTGTTAGATAAGCAATATGCTCCACAGAATATATTCTGAGAGGCTCTCTTCCCAGGTCCTAGCAACACAGCAAGATTAACAGGCAAGGGAGGAAATCTGCTGTCCCTTGAAATATGATTTTGGATGTGTTCCCTCAGTTGTTAATAGGTTTGCCCACCCTACCTTCAGCAGTATGTTTTGCAAGATGACATTTTAACAAAATACTTTTTGTTGTTGTTGTTTTGCTGATTCATACTGACTCAGCCCTTCACAAACTTTTCCAGTATGGTCCAGCTTTTTGAAACAAGTTCTTTAAATCTTCTGTCATAGAAACAGTCTCTCAAGTACTCAAAACTCACTGCTCCTTTGATCCAGCCTGATGTTTCTCCCCTAAAAATCATGGTCGCTAATATATATCTGTCTGAAACACCCACACACTCAGGCTGCTCTCCCTTAGACTATATTCTTTACCACAGTAGTTTGCAAGAAGCCAGACGGAATCGGAAGAATTCATTTTGCTGCACAGGCAATTTTATTTTCTTCCTTATTCACTCTAATCCCGAAGTCTTTTATTCCCTTCTGCCACGCAGCTGTAATTCCAGTCTGCTTAATATGTCCTACGACATTTTGTTATTGTATACAACATCACGAATTGATCACAATGAATCTTACATTTTAAAATGATCTGGTAGATTTTCTTGATTTTTAGAAAAGGTTGTCTATGGCTCAGTGATAAATATTGTGATATTCATATAGAAAATACTCCTATTACTAGCATAGTTCATTGCTTGTGTTATTAACACCAGTGGCAAAAACAGGCTCTGTGGGTCTCCCTATTGCCATTTCTTCATGATGACTCATTCACTTTCAATAAAACAAAACTATTCCACTCATGCTTGAAAGTTTTTGCCATACGCAAACTTCTTCAAAGAGTTCAGTTCATTTGATCAAAGGCTTTCTCAGAAATAAAAGAAACAGCTCGTGTTTCTTTTGAACAGAGAGATTTTAATTCTCTCAGTTTTACTTTATGTGAGATAAATCTAGTGGATTAGGTCAGAGAGAACTGGACTACATTAATTCTTGACAGAGACAACGATATAAACAGGATAAAACCTTGGAGACATTTAACAATGAAGACAAGAAACTTCAATTTCAGGCTGGGAAAAAAGCACAAGATTTTTGTATAAGTTTCAGGTATGTTATTTTGACTAGATTGGAAAAAAAAAACCCACACTACCAACAACCAAAAAAAGCAGATAAGCCACTAAAGAAAAGATTTTTGTAATAAGACACAATTTGGATACAGAATTCCAGTGGCAAAATCATAAGTGAATGCTCATGCTTGTTACTACTAGGAATGTGACTTTTAATGTAAAATAATTCGTGAAACTGAAATACCTCAGAGAAAGCAGCTGTAACACAAATAACAGTTACATTGCATTGCGGAGACACTGTGTTTACATATGCTCTCCACAGTGCAACAAAACTATACTTCGTGTTATAACTAATCATTCAGCTCATATTCAGCCTGATTTGATAATACTTGTGAACTTCAGGAAACAAAGGTATGACAGCAACGTGAAACCTTGCAACAAGCATAACATGTTCTAGCAAAAAAGTTCGACATTCTACATTCAAAAATAGTTACCAAAATATGGATTATGTATTGTCCAGCACAACTAGTTTCAAAATGGAGCATCTTACATGTAACTTCAAGTGTGGTATCACCCAAATGAATATGGTCATTTAAATTTAATTGTGGTAATAAACTACCTTTGTTCTCAGCTCCTAGCCCTGTTAATTGCTATTCAGAGGATGAATAAACAACATTTCTAATTTGAATGACCTCTGAATTTTCTTCATTTTTGTTTAAACAAATATTTCAACAGGAATGCAGGATTTAAACGCAGTTAAATTAACTAACACGCATTTATATTCAGTCACAACAATACATATAAACAAATAAATGTGCTGCTGCAGGTTTGAAAGAAATCATAGTCCCCATTATGCAAATAACTTGCGAAAAATAAGCCACTACAAAAAAATGAGGCTTTTCATTTAGCAAAACAAATTCAGTGTTGCCAGTGGGAAAGAAGAAATCAAAACCGAGCAAGCAGTCTCTGCAATTTGCAAATGTGGAGGTGTTTTTTTTTTAAAAAAAAAAAAGCTCTGCAGAGAACTGTGTACCACTCAGCCCAGTTTTCCTTGGAACTATCTATGCTTAAAGCATCTAGGTTAAAATAATGCAATGGGACAAAAGCTGGGAAGGTCTTTACTGACTTTTAATACATTAGAACAGAGCCTGGAGGCCCTCATCAGAACTAATTAGCTGGACAACTGCAACTTTAAAAGGTTCAATGAGGGACACAACACCCAAGCTTTCCTTTTCTCTTCGTGTCACAGAACCCCACTCAAGAGCAGGGCAGCTGATATTTGGTTGCATGCTTTCTATGTCAAACTGGACTAAGAAATCGAATTAAAAGGCGTTTCAAATTTCTCTGCTATTAAAAATCAAATAATTATTTTTTTAAAAGCCATAAAAAACTAGCACTTTCAGGATTACCACTCTCAGACTTTTGGAACAAATCTAAGCTCAGAGTAATTTTCTGATTCATAATGAGCAACTATGATGTTGGTGTCAATTTTATTCCTTAGATGGCTTTTATTAGAATGACTGCAGATATAAAATAATAAATGAATTTCAGTAAAACTAAGCCCTTCCTGTGGATTTGTTACACTCCAATGCCATATCTCAGTTTCTGTCCTTCCCCTTCACTCCATATTAGTATTCCCCAGCTCAGGGAAATATCACAAGAAGGATTATTGAATTTTGTAGTACTAAAATGTCAAATCTTGCTCTCCGTTTTGACATTTTCTTGATCAATAAGTTGTCACTGAAAAAAAGACACAGCTATTTAACTTCTGTTTGCAAAGAAAGAACAGAAGCTGTTACTGGATTTCTGAAAGGCCAAGCAGTGAGATGTGAAGGAAGCAGACCACGATTTTGGGGAGCCTTAGGGAGATCAAATGGGATAGACAAGGTAGAGATGCCACATATTTGTAAATGAAGCAAGAAAACAAGGTTGAGGAAAATGTTCTTATCGTCTAAGGACTTCTAGAGATACTCAAAATGCTTTTCCCTCTTACATTTCCAGACGCATTGAAAGAGGAGGCAGGTCTGATCATATTACTGTAACGACTAAGCTTTGATGCTGTTTCTTGCTTCTTACCTGGGTTGCCCATACACAAATTTTGAAAAACCTGGGACACAGGCAAAACCAACTGCCTATTATCTGCAGTTTGTACAAGATAGCGATATCTGACAATTCAACGAAGTATGTAAAGGCTGTTACAATCCATAGTCCAAACATCCTCTTGGGTTTCTTTGCTGCTAGCATGATCAGGCCAAAATCACAGCCATAGAACATGCTTTGCCCATTTCTGTTCAGCCTACCTCTGCTGGTGCAACAGAATGGAATTTCCATCTCTGGTGCTTCCAGTTGTGTTACCACTACAGCATTTAGTTTCTCCATGAAGACCACTTTGTCACTCCTGACAGAATTGAATGAGGCTGCTGATTTTTAAACATGGAACATTAGAGCATTTTGCATATACAGCTTCCCATCTCTCATTGTAAGTCAGAATTTTAGGTCTGATCTTGAGAATTAGCTTCTTAGCTACTTTAGGTGTCAACAGTAAAATAAACCATGTGTGTGGCTCCAACAACCTGATGTCCCATTCCTCTGCAGTTACCGAAATATCGCATTCTTGCCAAGGTCAATGAGTCCTTGGGAAAGCAGCCAGTGAAACGGGGCCCCAGAGAGGGAGAGACTTTTTCAACTCTATCTACACAATAAAAAGGTAGCAGCAGAGCTCCTTTGTTATATGTTAACCACTGTAGATTACAACAAAAAGCCTGATTACTTTTTAAAAATACTCAGTGCTGTGGGGTTTTGCTTATTTTGTTAATGACTAATTGCACTGTTTCATTTTCCACTTCTATATGAAGTTCTGGTTGAGCCTTTTTCATTTCTATAACAGATATAGGGCATTATGCATGATAAGTTTGTTTTGTTCTAATTTTATTTAGATAAGATACTGTTTTCCATGAGAAATTTTAAAGGAAGCAAAATACACAGCATTCAAATAGAATTCTGCCAAAATATTATTATGCTAACTGATGTAAATGGTCTAAGTGTTTAAACATGTATTGGTTAAATGATCCTTAGCACTGGCAAGTTAGGGAAGATTGGTTTTGAAAATGGGCTAGGGGAATGAATTAGTCCGAGACACAAATCTGTGTTTTCTGTCTTCAGTCTTATTTGTTCTCCATTTCTAATAGAGTAGGACATGATTCTTCACACAGAATTTCTTTCTTCAGCTTCATACAGATGTTCTGCTCCTTTGACTACCGGCAAAGTTGCTAAATCAAAACCTGTGAATAAATTCCATGTCACAAGGTATGTACCTATTTTAATTACTTTTCCACATGCTGAGGATATCTGTAAGATGATTAATATAATTTGGTTTCGTATAAAATCAAGTTAATGAGAAATAATATCTTTCTCAGGCTTTCCAGCTAAAGAATCTAATGCTTACTACTAAAAAGAAAGAAAAGCTTTTACTTCAGAGTAGGATAACTAAACTGAATAAAAACTACAGCAGTTATATATATATACATATAAATATACACATATGTATATGGCAGAAT
The DNA here is from genome assembly GCA_013399365.1 of Pampusana beccarii. NCBI lineage: Eukaryota > Metazoa > Chordata > Aves > Columbiformes > Columbidae > Pampusana > Pampusana beccarii. Next base: position 263,576 of record VWYH01004037.1, on the reverse strand, counting down.
CCACTTGCGCATTAAGAAACTTACAATTCCTAAATAAAATTGGAGTATGTAGTTACATATAGATATCTAATTTTGTAAAGAACAAGAAAAGTTGGGAAATTGACTCCTCTCACACTCTTCCAGATTATTAAGGTGGTTTTAGTTTTTAAATGCAGGTATCTTGCACTCAGTTCTCTGGATCTAGAAATATAACAGTGAAGATTCAGGTTCTTAATGTTTAGTATCTGAGCAAGGACTTTTCAATTTTCAGTTTCTGTTCTTTTTCAGTCCTCTTCAGCTACAGAGAAGGGCTATTTTACTGGAACACCCACATTTACTTCATGGTTATGCCATGCAACATCAATAATACCCAGGGAAGAATCATACATGCAAAATATGACTGGGAAGACAGAAACTGGAAAGGTAACATAAGTAGCCATAATTAAGGTGTGATAAGTAATAATAGAAAACCATTACCAAAAATAGTTGGAACGCTTTTCGGTCTACAAAACATGCAGGTAGGTTATGACAAACTCTTTTACTTATTATTTGGAAGACAATTTGATGTAGCATGCAAGGACAATTTGACAAGATTCGGTACTTCCTATGCCAAAATCAGTCTGCACTGTTAGATTGCACTGCTGAGCCACCAAACACAGAAATCTGACACAGATACCTCCATGTAGCATCCCTCAACTGTGAGTAACAAGAAACAGACATTTTAAGGATGTAACTTGTCCTAAGGTAAACATTTCAAATAGTGCAAATGAATCTTAATTTAGATAAGAGAGAGAGTTGTCTTTTCTCTACTGGCCATAACGGGAGTCTGGGCAACCAGAGGGTGATTCAGCCAGATGTTATCACCAGCTAAATCTAGGTGGTCATGCTGTTGTGCTCTGCAGAGATTCAGAGAGTACGCCAGGAGCCTAAAGAGTGATTCAGGAGATCAAACACTAGATTCAGGATTCAGATGTGCAATGCTGGCAGTCAGGGCTGATTTAGCTGCTGTTAGGTATCCTGGGTATCACACTGAGAAGCAACACAGGTACAAATCTCTCCAGAGTGTGTCATATTTGCCAGCCCCATGTAGTTGGCTTAGATCAACAAATAGTGTTTCAAATGGCACTAACAAAAATATTTTTAGTAAACTGAATCCTGTCTTACCCAAATGTCACTGCCCTCAGTTATCTTATTACATAAACAAAGGACAGTGTAGCAAAATCTGGTCCTTCAGTACTTTTCACATCTTTTTTACTGTGAGAAAGAGGTACGTATGCTGGACCATTCTGAGGAATTGAGAATCTGGAAAAGGTCTGGAGCCACTTCCATGAGACACACTATAGCTTAAGAAACTTGGCTTTCCAAGCAGGATCTTCAGTAGGGTTTTCAGAATGACTGACCACACATCGAGATCCACAAGAAGGAAGTCCATGCAGACACGGCATGAAGATGGCACATACCATACTATTCCATGATAAAAGGCCCTTTGCCTCACTCTCTTTGCCTAGTTCCTCCACGTTAGCTAACAAAGAAGGAGCTATTGCTTTCTAAAGAAAAGTTTATGAGAAAGTCGCACCATTGCTATTAGTTTTTATGACATTGGGGTACAGGGTGAAAAAATTCCCTGGGTTGATCAGGGAAGCATTAATATAGGGTAAGGGGTAAAGCAAGCATTATTTGAACAAGGCAAATGTTAATAAATTGGTTCTAGATACATGTTGCAGAACTGACGGTGAAAACAAAACAAAGCCACCCACACACAAAAACCCCAACCAACTAAAAAAACAAACGAACTCTAACTGTATTATTGCCAGCAGCAAAATTAACTCTTCTCAACTAAGAAATTTACAAATATTAAAAGTAGGATGTGCTATGTGTTAATTTTCAGTTTCTGTTAAACAGACTGGATGAAGAGTCTAGTTGTTCAAGCTTAATAATTTCTATGTCTTTTTAGCTGAATTCACTATGCCATATGGATCAAAACTAATCCTTTCCTTTTTCTACAGGTTTGTAGAAGCATGTCTTATAGTTCAGTAAATGTGACTAGTGAAGTATATATTTAGAAAATGTTTTTCTTTCTTTTTGTGGAATCTTAGTAGTGTCTAGCCTGAGTATTAAGTAAATTAATTTCCTCCTCCTGCAACTGTCTTTGGCTCTGCCAACTGCCATTATAGGCTAGTGAGAAAATTGTATCTCCCTTAAATAAGTTTTCCACTAACTTGCTTGATATTCCACCTCCACGATCTATCACAATGTTCTTCTTCATACTGAGGCAGTGAAGACAATCATATGTCATTTGACTCCCTACACCAATGTGCTGAAGGTTGTCACATCTGCTGGACACTATTTACTGCAATCTCTTTGTCACCAGTGAGACAGTTTAGGTGTAGACTCACATTTTTTTAAAAAATGCCCTAAAATGGCTGATTTTCTCTTTCTTAAAATACCTGCTTTAGTGCTTAAATGTGTTTATATTCTTTAATGTGTGCATATCATTTCATCATCTGAATGGACTTTTTGTACACGTCTGATTGAATAACTCTGGCTGAATAAAATGCTTGCAACCATGAAGCCACTCCCAGAACAAACTTCACTTTCACAGACAGCATCCCTTTTGGTCAGCTTCTTCCCTACTACGTGCAAAATACACAGAAGGGGATTCTATGTACAGAATTTGTATGAATGGAATCACATGAATGGGTTAACATTGACCCAACATAAAATACAAAGATCTGCTGTCAATCAAAAAATGGAAATGAATTTTCATGAAGGTGACACTCCATTTTTTCATCAAATCTGACAAGAGTTTATGAAAAAAAAAAACTGTGAATGCTCTAAATTTCTAGAGTTTTTTTTAATTACAATTTCAATTTACATTAATTTTTCTCTCCAAAACTTTAGAACTAGTTTCAAAAAAATTTCTACACTTTGATTCAAAGGCAGGTTATGCTCTAAAGTTTATAAAGTCAAAAATACTGTGAGTGAAATTTTAGATCCATTGAAGTAAATTGCAGAACTCTTTTTGACTTCAAAAGTTCAGGAATCTCAGCTCAATTATCTTCTAACATTTTCTTGAAAAATCCATATTCTTTAACCACTAGCTTGGAATTTTTCTACATAAATTAACCTATACTTTTCCCTCTTCATATATACATGTACAGGGAGAGAGAAGCAGAAATATGTATGTTAATGCACAGTGTCTAATATGAAGATTTTTTTTTTTAATAAAAAACTTCTGAGATGAAGGTAGTGCTGAGAGAACTGGCCAGTGTCACTGCAAGGCTACATTATAACATCTTTGAAAGGCTGTGGCAACCATGAGAGGTTCCTGATGACACAAACATCAGACCGATCTTCAGGAAGGGTAATAATGCTCGGAGGAACTATAGACCAGCCATTCTCACATAAGTTCCTGGGAAGATTATGGAGGAAATCCTCCTGGATTCTTTTTCTAGGGCATATGATGGACTGGAGGTGACTGGGAGCAATCAGCAGAGATTTACCACAGGCAAATGCTGCTTGAGCAACCTGAGAGCCTCCTATGATTAGAAAACCAGCTCTGTAGCTGATGGGAAAGCAGTGGGTGTCATTTACCCTGTCTTTACTAGAGATTTCAGGATGGTCTCCCATAGTATCCTTTAAGCAAAGTGGAGATACAGTATCAATAGGTGGACTATAACGCAAATGGAAAATTAGCTGGACTCCTGTATCTAAAGGGTTGTGACCAATGCCATGAAGTCCAGCTGGTAGTGGTGCTCTTCGGGGCTCACTGCTGGGGAAGATATCTTTATTAACAATCTGGACAATGAGACAGTATGCACCACAAAGAAGCCTGTAGAAAACAGCAAAATCAGGATGCTTGAGGGCAGGGCTGCTGTTGAGGGGAGCACCAAGAAGCTGGAGAAATACCCAGGCTGGAACCTCACGAAGCTCAACAAGGGAAAATGCAAAGTCCTGCACCTGAGATGGAATAACGTCAGACAGCAAAACTGATCAGAGAGACCAGTTGCGGAGAAAAAGGCCTGGTGGACAAGTCGAGCAATGAAGGTCAAGTGCATTATTGGCCTCCATTAGAATGAATGAGACCAAGAGGTTATGGAAGGTGAATCTTCTGTGCTTAGCACCTGAGGCTGCGTCCAGAGCAACCTATGCAATTTTGGGATCCCTCATACAAGGAGGATTTTGCGAAATTGGGCAAGCTCACTTCAGGGTCACCAAGATCACTAGGGAACTGGAGCACATAACATATAAAGAAAGGCAGAATAACATGGCTTTATTTAGGCATAAGAAGAGAAGACTAATGGAGTAGATTTTACTGCTGCCTTCAAGCCAGCAAAATACTCTCTGGCTATTTTGTTCCTCTAGACATAACATCTGCAATGCAATTAAATGTTTAATCCATTTTTTCTTACATCATTCCAGGATATAAACTCTGATTCTTTTAATTTGTGCACCAGTACAGGCCTCGAGTGGCTGCCTGGAAAGCAGCATTGCAGAAAAGGACCTGGGAATCTGGTGGGCAAGCTGACTATGAGCCATCTGTGTGCCCCTGTGGCAAAGGAGACTAATCGCCTGCTTGGCTGCATTAAGAGCACTGACAGCAGGTGGAAGGAGAGGATCTCTCCCCTCCACTCGGCACTGATGAGACAGATATTAATTGCTGGGACCAGTTCTGGGATCCCAGGACAAGAAAGACACGGACATGTGGGAGCAAGTACAGCAAAGAGCCGCTAAGATGATTTAAAGACTGGAGCATCTGACATATGACTTGGGGCTGTTCAGCCTGCAGAAGAAAATGATTGGGGGATCTTATCAACATCTATAAAAACTTGCCAGGGAGAGTAAAGAGGACGGAGCCAGGCTCTCCTTGGTAGTGCCCAGTGACAGGATAAGAGGCAATGAGCACAAATAGAAATACAAAAAATTCCACTTAAATGTAAGAAAAAACTTTTTCTACTGTTCAGTGGTCAAACACGGGCACAGGTTACCCAGAGAGGCTGTGGAGTCTTCATCATTTGGAGACACTGAAACCCTAACTGGACAAGGTCCTGGGCAACCAGCTCTAGGTGACCCTACTTTGAGGAGGGGAGGTAAGGTAGATGACCTCCAGAATTGTGTTCCAGTCTGAACTAGTCTGCAGTTCTGTAAACAGCAATGTAGGCAACAACACAAAACCCTACAGCTTGCCAGAGAGTTGCAAGATTACCTCTTTCCTATATCATCCGTGTTCTGAAAACCATACAGGCAGCTTTAACAGAATAATTGACTCAAGAAGTCAATTCAGTTTCTTCAAAAATCCATTTCCGCAGTGACGATAGAGCACTTGATGAAACATACCTTCATGGCCTTTGAAACAGAGTTAATAAGAATCTCTTTGAAGTGAAAAAGACTAGTTTAGTCTGACAAAATATCAATAGCAAACAGGACCATTTTGTATGTGGCGACAAGTCACTGAACAAACATAATCATGGTAAGTTCTACTTCGGAAGAGTTTCCAGAGTCTTCTGTCTGTCTAAGAAGTCAATAGGAGCTTTACCTGAAAAAAAACCCATGTTCTACCTCACGCATTAATTCAGCACAGACTGCAAGAAAACAATAGGCAAAACAGAGTAAATGCACTCTTCTCTTCCCTGATCTTGGGGTTTTTTGGCTAATTTGAATCTGTAGAATATAGCATGGTCTTCACTTACTACCTAAAATTACTCCTCACAAACTAAGCTTACCTAATACCTCTCTGATGTTCTCCCTTTCAAGATGCATATTTTTAGTTAAAAAAAAAAAAAAAATTAAAAAAGATACTTCCCAAATCTTCTAAATCATCTAAAACAATAACTTCCTATAAAAATGACAAGTTGCAGGAGCTTTTGAGTAGACAGTATTTCCTTTGACTAACAACATTTGTTCCTTCTTTTTCCAGAACAGCTTTATGGAACATGATCAGCTTATCTGTGATATAGAGAGAATATGGACTAAAAACTATGGTACAGACCTAGTAAGAGCAGTAAGTCTAACAAACTAGTTTAATTTATTTGTGAGGGGATTTGTATTTAGTTGCTATTTTACTTATACTACTTTGATATTGGAACCTACTAACTTCTTAATGCTCAATTCTGTAAGAATATGATTCCTGTTAGAACTTACGTATTAAGATTGTTTTTATGTCATAATGAATGTCGCATTACGACTTTAGTTTCTGAAGTTCCTGCAAAAACATGCTCCATTGTGTATCATATAAAAATAAGGAAACTTGTTAATATGATATATTACATCACATCACATTACATTATATTATGTATAGCTTCTGTTTTTTTCCATGTGGTATTTTTGAATTAGAGTATGAAACATTTACATCTGCTTCTCCATACAGGTGATTCATTTGGAATCCATTGACTGAAACTGTATCACTGGTTACTCTGTACGGGAAAACAAATCAGATCCAGGAGCTTACTATTGACAACAAACAGCACATTTAAAATATTTTAATGTAACATGAAATACTATGAATTTAAGGTTAGACAACAATCTTGAGGCAGCCATCTCTTGGCTTATGTATTAAGAAAAAACAGATGGAAGTGAGAACTCGTGAAGAACTGATAATTTGTGCAATATAAACAACATGATTGAATACAGGGTGCTCAGCATGGGGAAGTCAGAGAAATAAGAAGAAAAATATACACAGAGGGCAAATAAGGCAGCGATCAGCAAAAGAAACTAGCAAGCAAAGAGAAAACGTAAATAGTGCTGGAACTATACAGGATGAAAAACTTTAATTAGACATAGAAGAGGAAGAAAAATACCTAATAACATTATACCAACAGTTTTCTTGCCAGACTACATCAATAAAAGTGTCCAAAGGAAGACAGTATGCATGTAATCTAGAACAAAACTATGAAAAAAAAATAAAAAAAACCAGATTTTTCTTTCTCTATAATTTGAATTTTGGGTACTTTTTGCAAGTTAATGATGCGATTTATGTTATCTCATACTTCCCCATTTCATTTTCCCATAATAAGCAGTTTCAATTATCCGACTACTTCATTAACAATCTTTCTGGTTCTTCTATTCTGGCTCCTTTCATCTGGGTAGTAGATAGGTGGTATCCACAAATTTTCTTCAGTCTTTTCTATTCAACTTTGTGTTTCCTTTTTCTGTCATCACTTTCCTATACAGCTCATTTCCTTTTAATTAGAGCATTGAACTAGGGCAAGAAGCAATGAATACAAACTGAAACACCAGAGGTTCCTCCTGAATATCAGGAAACACTTTTCCACTGTGAAGGTGACTCAACAGTGGCACAGGTTGCACAGGGAAGTCGTGGAGTCTCCATCCCTGGAGATACTCAGAAGCCATCTGGACATAGTCCTGGGCCACCTGTTCTATGTGGCCCTACTCAAGTAGGGCAGTTGGACCAGAGGACCTCCAGAGATCCCTTCCTACCTCAACTATTCTGTGATTCTGTGATGTCTTCTTTCCAATGAATGTATTCAATCTTCTTTTCACATTTTTTCCATTTCATTTCTTTTATTCAGTTCTATACTACCATTTACTACTCTGATTTATATTCTCTGTATATCACTCTGCTGTTCTAACACAGTCCTGATTTCTCTTTGGGAGTGTTCCCAAAGCAACTGCTGAAGGGAACAGGTGCAATCGAGCTTTCAGAAAAATACAATTATCTGCTAAATTTGGAGGTATAATAGCCCAAACTGACTCCACAGGGTGAGCCAACTGATCCCAGTGCAAGTGATGAGAACTACAGGATAGAGGGCATGAAGGACATACATCTAAGTGAATATTTAAATCATCACTAAAACAATTGCTTTAGTTGTTTCTCTTTTCAAAGCAGGAAAACCTCCAGGGTTTAATTATGCAAGCTTTTGATAAATGGAAGATGCCTTCTTCTGTGAACACACTACATTAGCCTCAACTGATGTTGTTCCTGAAACGTGGAATGTAATTACTCTTTGGCTCTTGCACAAGAATAGTAACCATTACTGTATTTATCCACTGAAATACTATTTGCACTTTCCTCCTCTTCCAGATCTTAATTTGATTTTACTTTCATGCATGGCATGATTGTTAATTGAGACATTTTATTATTACTATTAAAGAGTAGTATCATCTGTTAAGCTTTGTACTATTTTAACTTTAACAATACTGTATAAAGAGAAAATCCCAGAAATCATTTCTTTTTGAGCTACAAAAATCAGAACAACTCGAAAGAGGAATTCATATATTGGGCAGGTTACAACCTGAAATTACCTGTCTCTCTCTGTATTCTAATGAGAGAACCCTACAAAATTGAGTTAACTGGGTGCCTAAACTTATGTGAGAGGAACAGTGGACCAGGGTCTCTGGATTATGAAGCTCCAGAAGAGTGTAGGGGCATGAACATGGGGAGAGATTCACCTCACCAAACCCTGATGTTTGTACAAAGTAGATGTCAATATGAGAGCTAGTCAGCCTAGTCTCTCCCTATTGTCCATGTGGGAAGAAATAGGCACAGGGAATAGCTCATCTTTCCAGATATCTACTTTGGAATGATAAAAATTGTGCACTAGAAGTATTTTCTTTGCTTTAAATACAAAGGGAGTCCAAGGGAACTAAGTTAGGTACAGATATTTATAAACTTGGCACCAACCTTTGGTCAGCTGAACCCTACCCGTTCTGCTGGTAGTGTTGGATCTGTGATTAAAATTTATTTCAATCAGAAGACTTAAAGGTATTAGTATATTTTCTTAAGTCTTCCTAAGGAGATGGCATAGAGATATCCTCATGAGATAATGCCCTATATGTAAAAAACGTGCAATGGAAAACAAACAAAAATTTACTGAAAGCAATTACACATTATTCAGAAACTCATTTGGCGCAACACAACTCAAGTCTTCATCTGCTATTTAAGGGTCATTTTCTGTTCTCTGCTTGTTTCTTGATTATTTCTAACAGTGTTATACCTTAAAGCTTAAAAATCCCTTGTGCCAATATAATTTTGCACTTACTAGAATTAATTTTGCTTTGTGGGTAATGGTCCAGAAATAGGAAGTTTCTCACCACATCTAACACAAAGGCATCTTAAATGTTCAGACAAATCCTCACTGTTGTGCTACAGCAAGCACCAAACCAGGAGGCATATTTCCCAGGTCAGAACATTCCAGCTAAACCTCTGATCCATTAAGAAGCCCACAGGAAGGCGACATGCAGAGAAATTCCTGGCTTTGTACCCAAAGAAATTAGAAGGCAAAGCCTGATAAACAGAGTCAAGATTTGAAGGCTGGTGTCCTCAACCACAGCAGGTTAGAAAGGCCTGTTCTAGATGAAGAAAATTAAAGGTCATGTTTATATTTTTGCCAAACAAAGCTTTAGCAATTTAAAAGTCCAGACTTTGCAAACACAACATAGGTTTTCACTTCTCTTTCATTTCCACAGAGATGCACCACCTCCTACCATCTCACTAAATCTCTCTCCTAATCCCTTCAAACATTAAACTAGTGATCTGTGTAAACTCAACTCTGTGTCAGAGAAAACTGTCTTCTTGCAGTAATATTTGCAGACTACATAAACTATTTTCTGGGCTTTCCATCAAAGAGAACAAAAAGGAGAGGAGGAAAAATACGAGAGGTATCTTCATAACAAATGACTGAATAAAGCAAATATACACAAGATGACCTTGCTGAGACAACTGTGAGGGATATCACAGTTGACATCTTGTACTAGGCCTGTCGGAATCACAACTTCCTGGACCTGAAATTAATTTCTTCTTTAGTCTCCTTCTCCTTGCCAGTCTTTACATTCAAAAATGGAAACATAATTTGGCTTAATTTCTTGCTTCACTTCAGCAAGAATCCGTGCAGTGTTTTTTAGTTAAATGTTAATTGTGAAGTCACTAGAATAACCTCATTTATTTAAAGTAAAAAAAAAAAAAATCTCTCATTAAAAAAAATCTAATAGGCTAGGTTCTTTATGAATAATTAAATTGTGGCAGGAGCTGAATCAGGACTCTTGCTGGTTCTTTTATCATGGCTGTGCATAAAGGATGAAATTTCAGTCTCTCACTGAATTTTCATGGACTTAGTTACGATTTAATTCTGCACATAAAGCACAGCCTGCTTAAGATGTGAAACAGAATATAAGAAAGCTATCCTATTTAGTATTGGAAAAGCACCTCAGTTGGAATCATATTTATGCTCTACAGAAGAAAGCTATACTACAATAAAAACATTCTTAGCCTGAATTTATGTCTCTGTGCACTTAATGTTTCACTATAGGAGTCTGCAATACATCTGTGTATATCATTCGATTCTTTGAACCATCCTGTAAACAAGGTGATTTTATCTCCACTGTAGTACATAATAGTAGTAAAAATAAATGATAGAACAGCATGGTCTGATGATGTACGCAAGGAAACCAACACACAGGAAAGCTTACTGGATAAAAAAAATCTGCATAATTAGACGAAAATATATACTGGGCCATCTCAGAGCAGCATGCTCAGGTCACAGAATTCACTGCTTGCAGCAGGCAGAAATAAAGGTGGATATCCTTCCTGAGACTGATGACTAGCTGGCAAAATACAATCTTTTCACAATTTGCCAAAACATGGTTAATACAATATTCTATAAAACCCTAAGCTAACTCCATTGGTGTCTATACAATATACAAGCAAAAAAGATTTTGATATAGTTATCAATTCTGGGGAAAGGTTAAATCTATAGATCTGGACAAGCTTTCTTTATATTTTGTCCCAAAAATGTCTTCCTTTCCTCATCAGAGGGACAGGCACCCTCCAGATTTGAAGAACACAGCTTATTAGACACTCTCAAATCAAAATATGGTATTTTGTTTCTTAGTACCCAATTAAAATATAACTATGATTGATATGAATTATATGGAAACTACTTTAAAAACATCTCCTGCATCTAAAAAAACAAAATATCACATGAGCACTGATACCTCTAAGAAAAATGTCATCATCATCATGACAAAACATATATAATCAAATTGCTTTTTATTTTTGTAAAATGTTTGTGACACAAGAGAACTGTAATAGATTATTAATTATTATTTTGTTGAAGGAAGATTATGAAGCTGTGTTAACTTGTCCAATTATGTATTGGAACAGAGCGTAAGGCAGCAAAGGGGAGAAAAGCAGGACCCCTTGTTTTTCATGGGGGTTAGCACTGCCTGATCCATCTGGTGAAACCACAGCCTCACCAAGAGCAGAAGGAACTGGACTGTTGTCCATGTGCTCGGTGTGGAAGTGGTTGGAGAAACACTGTGTTTCCTTTGCCTCACTCCCTCTCGCTACACATTGCTCGGCAATACCAATTTGTTTAATTCATTGTTTGCGAGCTTAGAAGAGCTTGCCAAATGCCAAGATTTAATTTTCTGGGTACCTGCTACAAGGCTTTGGTGCTTTATCTGCAAAGGTTCTTGGAAGTTAAATGTTCTTTATTCAGTCCAAAACTGATGAGGCTGAAAGCACGTTTTGCAGGTGGGAGACATTTTACTGCATTTCTTAAAATTTCAGATTTGATACTTCCATAGACCACTTAGGGCAGATGCTTGTGTGGTGACCTTCCTCCACATGGGCACTTGTTTTGTAGCATAAAAATTGTTGTTCTTCAAATGGTGTGTGCACTCATGTTAGAAATACAAATGAAGGTCAAATTTAAGACACACTATGTGCTTCAGAGGCAAAGGAGAAATCCTTTAAAAACACCAACACTGCAGTTTAATTTTATAGCCAGACTCTGAGCTGTTGCTGGATGAAAAGGAAATTGTGATTCAGAGTTTTGTATCGCAGGGTTGCTCTAACTGCTCACCAATCTATCATATCTAACAGAGACTACAATAAAGGAAAATAGGAAACAGGGAAGAAAAAACAGGCTAAATAACATTGCTTTAAACACAGTTCTTCAGCATATTCTACTCTACATCAGCCTTTACTCCTTTGCAAGCAGGTAGAAAATACTGCCAGATAGCTATTTTCTCCCATGTTGCATATAAGTAAAATAATTATGGTAATTAAGTATGGCAACTCATAAAATGTTTATTAGGGAATTGTATTCAGGCTACAAGTATGAAAATGCCTTCATGTAGGATGTAGCTGCTTGAGAAACAAACATTTTCCTCCAGCCTCTATTGTAATTTTTTATGTTTCATCTTATTTCAAGAAACAGCTGCGCCTTCTAGAGTAATTTTACCATTTGATATGAAAAGTGATCATCTTGCTCAGGCAGTTAAATATTGATCAATATATCTTGGTAAGGTAATTATTTTATACTTTTTAAATTCCATTTCCTTCCTTCTTGTTCTATTTGACCTCTCGCACAATTAAACTACATGCAGTCGGGTAGCTGCCTACATAATAAGGCATATGGGATGAATAGCTCCTACGCCTTTGCTCTGGTTTTGGCTGGGATAGAGTTAATTTTCTTCACAGAAGCTTTTATGGGGCTCTATTTGGGATCTGTGCTGGAAACAAGTGTTGACAATACAGGGATGTTTTAGTTATTGCTGAGTAGTGCTTACACAGAGCCAAGGCCTTTTCAGCTTCTCATGTTGCCCCACCAGCGAGTGTGGGCACCAGGCAGTGCAGTACTTTTCTCTCTTGCAGTGCTATTTACAACTAGAGACACCTCCCAGAAATGTTGTCAGAGATATTTTAATTGACCTGTCACATCTTAGCATCCAGAGGGATCTACTTTTTGTTATTTTCTGGCGCTGTTTTTTCATTTTCCTGATTTAAAAGCTTTCAGTTGTACTAGTATGTTTACAAATTGCCAAAGATCTCAATTGTTCTAATTGCTCACATTTTCATCCTGTTTGTCACCTACACAGCTAGAAAAGTCAAACTGATGTCTCATTGCTATCAAACAACATACTTAAGTGTGGGTAAGTAAGAGCTGTAGGGAAGATGAATAAAGAACTCCAGTGTCTTTTCCAGTTTCACAGGGAAAGGAAGGCAGCCTTTGTTGGGAATGAACCAGTTTTTCTGGAGTTGAGGAGAATGTTGTTGGGTATAAACCCATTAGGTACAGTCACCTCTAATCCATCCCTGGCTTGTTTGCAGATGGGATACCAAGTCACATCAACTCTCCCAGCTGAAAGAGAAAAATCGTATACATTCTCCTTCCTTTATACATTGTAAAGTCTCAGAAAAAGAAAAAAAAAAAAAAACCAACACAAAACAATCCTGCCAGTTTTCAAAAAAGGTTTAGACAGCATAGTCAAATTATTCATTTCCAGCATTGGAGAAATCTTGTTTATCAAATCACTTGCACACCTGAATCTGCATTCAAAGATACCTGCCCTTGATGCTACCAGCAAATGAGGATACTATCACACTCTTGATTCTGTTCAGGATACAGCTCCACAGCATCCTAAGCTGACCTAAGGTGCAGTGCAATATCACTGCCAGGCAGACGTGCTTCCTTGTGTCCTTTGTTGCTGGTTCAGGAAGCCAACCAGATGAAAACCACTTAAAGGGAAAATTTCGGGTTTTTTTGCCAGACCACTTCCCTGAACTGACTTTCTATCTGATCACGACTGTTGGTTCCTCTGCCTGGCCGAGGACAAGATCACATGCCCAGAACACTGGACTACCCCAGTCTGCATTTAGACTGTTCTTAGCAGCATTATATCATACATATGCTCAATCCAGGTTTGATCAAGCAAATTTGCATACTAAAACCAATCCAGCTTCAAAGGCATGAAGATTTGGGTGCCTCTATTTCCTCAGAGGGGAAGTCCTTATAGTGAAAGGCAAGAAATGAAGTTCTAAAAAGATCAGTCTTTTATTTTACATATAGATGAATGACCTTAGCACAGAAAACAGCAATGCATTAATGAAAGCTGCAGATGAAAGAGACTTGTATAAATCAAAAATATACCATCATACAAAAGTAACTGATTTTGAAGAGTGCAAGAATAAATATAGGATGACATTTAGCTACACAAAATGCAAGGTTACATGCTCAGAGATGACTATTCATTATTTCTAACTTAAGGTGTGATCTCTTAGAAGCAGGGGATGAAAAAGTCACAAGATCACTAACAGACTACAAAAAGAACATGAGCCACCAACAGGATACAGTTCTGAAAGACAGACTCAGTAACATAATGGTAAATGCAGGAGGTACAGGTAAATATTAATGCCATTCTACAAGCTGCTAGTCAATTTCTTCTCCTTGTTCTTTTTTGAATTTTTTAAAGTTTTGTCTGTGTTCAAATAAGAGCAACACAAAGGTGGAAACCTGAATTTCATGGCTTGGCACTGAGCCAGTCGTTAGGAAAAAATTAGTGACCCCAATTTGTCAACTACCTTTTGTACGCCATTACTTCTAACATAACCATAATGAGTCCCCAGTTAAAGTGAATACAACAATGTGCTTTGCCATGACCAGTCTGGCAAGCAGTGTGTGGTAATAAGCACCTCAGTCCATAGTGAAAGCTGTTCTTCCTGAAGGTGCTAAAGCTTGGAAAAAATATTAGAGTAGTCTGGCAAGCTATATTCTACGATAGTAATACTGACATACCCAGCGTAGGAAATTAGGTCATCACCTGCATTAACAGATGAACAAGCATTAAAGAGAAAATTACTCCATACTGCCATGCAACCTTGTTTAGCCTTTCAAAGAAACTGACTGGCCAAAAGTCACAGATGAACTGGGAACTACTATTTCTTCTGTCAGAAAAGAATCCATCAGTAACTAAACCAAACTCCAACCTCCACCTCCCCCACCACAAGGAAGATGTAAACTATTTTTGAATATTAAGGGGGTGGGAATCAGTGTGTATTTGCATCCATCTTCCCCTGCATAAACTCAACGAATACCTGCAAACATTCTGGTTTAAGAGAGACGGACTTGAAACCTCAGATAACCAAATCTAACGATGAACCACCCTCCGTCCCCCCCCGCCATATATACACAAAAATATATATACACATACACCCGCAGTCATATATAAGCACACATATGAATCCAGCAATTCCTTGTTAGCATTTATTCAGAAGACAGGGGACTCATCTTTGTTTAACGGCCCCACACCTCCGACCCTGCCGGCCCGGAGCGAGGCGCGCAGGCCGCCACCCGCCACGTCACTCAGCCGTGCCCGTCCCGAGGCACGCCGCCTGCCACGCCCTTGGTTCCGTCCCGGCCCGTCCCATCCCCGCTCCCTCCGGGTCCCCTTCGGGCCCGCCCGGACGTCACTCCACGACGCCTACGGAAGCACCGCGATACCAGCGCCGGGGTCCTTCCTCCAGCCCGGAACAGGCATAACCACTGCCTCATTAGAAATCTTCACCCCTGTTCTCCGGTGCACCTCATCCACCCCTCACCCCCTCTCCTCTCCGGGCCAGTAGCGCGCTGTGACAGAACACCCTGGATCCCTTCCCCGTAGGGGTAGGCAGGGCATGTTTAATTTTCCTTTAGAGTCAGGCGCGACCAGGGCAACTCAGGATGCGGACAGGGCAGCGAAGGCCCCCTGGGCCGGCTGTTGACGTGTCGGTGGGAGCGGCGGCGGCGCCCGGGAGCACCATGTGAGTGAGGGAGGGAGCGACCCCATGCCCCGGTGTCCCCCCTCTCCCCCAAACCCTGACCCGCTGCTTTCTGTTCGCTCTCCCCAGGTCGAAAGTCACCTTTAAAGTGACGCTCACCTCGGACCCGCGGCTGCCCTACAAAGTGTGAGTGTGTGGCGGGCCGGGGCTGCCGGGCGGGCGTTGCGGGGCAGCGGCGTGACGCGAGGAGGCCGCGCAAACACCCGCGTTGCTGAGCCGGCGCAGTCGTCCCGGGCAGGGCGTTCGCACGAGCGGAAAAGCCGTGTTTCTCCCTCGGTGTGAAACGACAGGGGGTTTTCTGCTGTTAACTCACTCGTTTGGGCTTTTCTGCTTCGTTCTGCTTGAGCGTCTGTTTAGGGCTCGCTCCAGACCTTAAATAGTACATGCACAGCTATGGCAAGATCTTTGTCATTGGTAAAAGTGAGGTTTAAACTAGTAATTTAACAGCAAATAAAGTTGTTTTTCCGTTTGTCTTAACAGCCACGTATTTGCTTACATTGTAATTTCAGGTTAAGTGTGCCTGAAAGTACACCTTTCACAGCTGTCTTGAAGTTTGCTGCAGAAGAAGTAAGTAGAAAGTGATGGTGTTGGTTTTTAACTTTTTGAACAGTCCTGAAAGCAAAAGCTTTTTAATTGTAAAATACAATGGTTAATTCAGCACAACGAATGCTTTTGTTAGATACAAGTGAACAACAAGCTTTGCTGGTGTCAGTGGAGGCCTGCCTAAACTTTCAGAATCTGAAACTTAGCAATTCTTCTACAATTCACACATCAACAGCACATATTGACACACTTCCTGTTCTTTGCAGTTAAATTAAGCCATTTTACACCAACAACAAAAATTTTTGATAGGGAAGATGATTACCTGGTGCTGCAAGTAAATATCTAGTATTTTAAATTGTTTGTGTAGAATATCCAGAAAATTCTTTGGAATTATTCAGGAAATTTTTAAGCTCTTCTCATATTCAGTTCCAGTAAACTCTGGCTTTAGGAGATGTATAATTTTTGATTATAAGAGATATTGAGTTTAGGGATATGGACTAGATTGAAAAAACAGACTTAAGTAGATAAGACTTGGATAATGTATTCTTTGGTTTCTTAGTGTTTGTTCTTTCACATGGAATCCAAAACCAGGAGGTGTCTAATGTATTGGAAGAGATGCATCCAGTTTGTTTCAGATTGAACATACAAATATTAAGAGATGTTCGTCATCAAGAGTAAGATAAAGTGCTCAAAAGGTTATGATACTTTTCATGTAGTCAGTAAACAGATCCATCTGAGAGTCTGTTCTTGCAGTTTGCCTTCTGTCCTTTTAGGAAAACATGAGATATTTTGTTTTACTGAAAACTTCGGTTTTTTCAAGCATTGGAATTGTAATTAAATAATAAGGAAGGACTGTGGACTATGTGTCTTGAGTCTCCTTATGTTGTTAGTTTTATACCACTATGTGACAGAAGTTCTTAGCAGAAACACAGCTTATGAGGGAAGGTTGTGGATTGCTTGTTTGTTGTAACTTTACTTGAACAGAACGATATACAGAATAAAAAATGCTGTTAAAGATATTTACTGATTTAGTTGCCTTTTTTTTTTACTGTGCTTTTTTTTCCCAATTATTTTAATTGACACTAATGCAGCTGGGCCCACACAATCCCTGCATAGACACCTAGACTGAAAAATCTAGTATGAAGGACCAGGAAAGATTGGAATGAAACTGAGTACTTGGAGACACCAGGACTGAGGGGTCACATCTGATGGGAGGGTTGCTGTCAAACCTGTTAACTTCACCTACTCATAGAACCACAATGTTAGTTGGTGACAGTGTTGTCTGTGAACCTGATTTAGAGAAGAATTAATTACTTAAGTATTCACATTTAGCAAACCATTATTTTAGTTGATGTATTTTGAGCATCTTTTGGGAGTTTCGTGTTGACCTCAGACCACACTGGATCAGCACTGAAGCTTTTTACATCTCTGTGAGATCAGGCAGAACTAAATGCTTTGTAAATAGAGAGCAAAAGACTTTTCTCCAGGAAGGAAGCTCTTTTGATCCTTTGTGAACTGGCATTGAAAAGAATGAGAAAGAATTTTTCTCTTACATAAATGTTTTTTGTTCCTTGAACTGTATAGATTAACATTAAATTATTCTGTGTATTGTGACCCAGATATTAGTTTCACAGTACCTTGTATGAAACATATAAGGAAAAGATTGAACTGTAGCCATGGATTTTGGACGAAGTTGTTAGTTGGTCTCCAGGGGAAGTGCATTCTCCTCTCAGTGATTAAAGCTCTTGGGACAGGGAAGGATTTAAGTTTCAGCTGTTTAGCCTTAGTAAGCTTCTACTAAGTCAGAGTCTTAAAATTTGTCTAAATCATAACCAGGATTCCCCTGGTAGCCCCTGTAGCCATGGTGTAGAATGGTCATCTTGTACATCAAGTTTCAGTCACAGTGCTTTGTCAAAGGTCACAGTTTGTCCAAGTAAAGTTTTCTGAATTACTTTCACTGCACAAAACAATGTCTTCTATTTTTTTTTTCCCCCCTTCTCATGGAAATAACTGAAATACATAGCAGATTTTTTTCCTATAATCTGTAGCACACCAAATAACACGTGAAAATTCTCTGTATACAATTAATGGTTGACAGAGCTGGAAGTGGAAGAAAACTGGATTGTTAAATGGGGAGATCTGAAGAAGTCTCAATCATTTGTAGCGGTCTCAGCCCTTTCCAATATATACATTTGGCAGTGATAATTTGGATAATACGGATTTATCTCCTTATTGTCTTTCCTCTGTTTATCTTACAGATAATATATATATATAAAGTAAATTGAAATGTAGAATATTGGAAACTGCTGTCTTCAGTTTTTATCTATTTATAGTTATTTCCTCAGTTGTCATAGTTTATTTTAACAGTGTTAATGTTCTCATTTACAATGTGGGGCATCTGTTTTTTTTCCCTTCACCTGTTAGAACTACTTGGTACATATCTCAGATGTATGGTTGTACAATACTTACAAAAAATCTCTTACATTTGTGAACTTAGTACTAAAATAGCCATCCATTTCCATTTAATAAAGTTAATTTTTTTTCTTTCATAAGTATGTATATTTTGAAACTATTGTTTTGTTATTCTGATGTTACTCTTGATAGATACCGTGGTTTAATGCACTTATCTGCTATTCATTGCACAAAAAGGAGATGAACTTATTACTGTAGAGGATTTTTGTCATTGTAAAAAGTGAGAGATATGATTGTTGGTTTGTGTTTGTCATAGTTTCCTTATTGTTTGACTGTAGAAACTGACAAGTGTATTTCCCAGCGTTAGAGAAAATAAGTTGTGTGGCAGCCTCAGTTATCAATTTATAAGGTTTTTAAAGCAAACAATCGTTTTCTTTAAGGTGTGTGAGTTTGGGGCTGGATGTTGCCCAATTGGATTTCAAAGCAAGTTAGGGATTATCTGCTGAATACAGAACTTCTTTGCTGCTTGAGTGTCCATTTGACTTTGTATCACAGAAAGGTTGTATATTTTCAGCATGGAAAACATGCTCAGCAGCCACAGGAAAGATTTTTGATTTAAGTGGTGAACCATATTGCACCAAATGTCTGTAATTATTTCCAATGGTAGTTTCCTTTCTATATTATGCTATTACTGTTTGGTCCAGTATTTTGGGCTAACATAACAAAGTGTTTTATTCTCTTCTAACACAAAGCAATATGAAGCAATATAGAATCTTAACTAATGCTTCACTGACTGGTTGCCACACAGTTTTCATGTGCACCTAGAGTATCGGCATCAAATAGATTCTCCTACTGAAAAGCAAAATGGCAGAAAAAGAGCAGACATCCATCATCCTTTGTGTGATCCATCCCTTTTGTGCATTGTTGTGTATCAGAAAACAGAAGAAATGAGAAGAGGCACTTGACATTTTAAATTTTTGAGTTTTTTCAGAGCGTTTAGGATGAAAGATCCATGGTATCACTTAGTTACAATAGAAACCTGCTTGTTGAAAAATAAGTTAAACATATATTTCCTGCTTGTTCAGGGTTTTTTTTGTTTTATTCCTTTGCATTTTGAATTGGAGGTGGATTCATTCCAGGAGGCAGGATGTCATGTGATTGACATTAATCCCACTGTTTAAAACTTTCAAATTCATTTTCTCCTATTATATAGGAAAAAAAAAATACAAAACCCAAACCCATTAAAAGATTTCTCCTTAAATGGCTAAATCAAGATTCCCAAAGTCAGTGAACTTGAGAATAAAGGCTTGCTTTCTTCAGCATATATGTATACATTAAGTGTTTTGAGACGGCATATTATTTTTTACATTCTTGCTGTTAAATATGTAGCTCCTGTTCTATCAACTTCATTATTCAAGACTTGCTCTGAAGGCAAATTGTTACTTTTTTAATGGCTTTTCTACAATGACACTGGTATGTACCTTATCTTTTGCAGAAATTACTGTTTTCCTGTCACCCTGCAAAATGAGGAGGTGACATGGTTTACCTGCTAGGGATAAAAAGCCAAGAGAGAATTAAAAAAAAAACCTGCTAATTTTGTGTGTCAGGAGATAAAAAGAGACTTTTTTCAGTATATTATTAATAAAGTGCTGTATTCAAGCATGATTTCTGTGAGCTTTAGCTGTTTAATGCATAGAGTTTCTGCAAATGAGAGCTGGAAATCTTAAGTTGAGCAATCAGAAAATGAAGAAAGTGCAACTCGTGAATGGCATTGAAAGGCACAGCTGATGTGACTTGTTCAGCAGATAGCAGAGCTCTGTAGTTCTTCCAGGGAACTTCTCCCTGTTAGTGTTCATAGCTAGCTGCCCTTTTTCTTGTGCAATACAGAGAGGAGGATGAAGTGCTTTGGGAAGAGGTTTCACTGATACTTGCTGCTTGCAGAGATACCAGTCTTTTGTCTTGTGGATTGTTTATTGTGCTAAGTTAAAGAAGTCCAAGGAGCAACCTTTGGTCCTTAGGCCAACCAAGTAGCACTGGTTGGCTTATACTCACACTGCCCTTTCTGTCCTGTCTGGTCCAACAACATTACATAGTGCAGGATTTTTCTCTGACCCTGCCTGAATCCCTCTGGTGCTGAGAAATAATGATTTTAGGCTTCCTCATCTCAGCTCAGATCTTCTGAAATATTTTGAAGCCTGTATGCAGTGCAACTCCACCTGAGTAGAGCTTTTCCTATTGTAAAACTGACCTCCTGTGATGTGCATGGAGGTTGGGAGACGTGGTGGTGACTGAGGGTACGAAGCCCACTTAGGCTGGTGTCAGAAACCCGAGGAAGGAGCCAGGGCTGCTGCGGTGCTGTTAGCCCTTCCTTCTGTGAGCGACTCCTGGAGGGAACTCTTCTCTTGGAGCAGAGCGGTTGCAGAGCTCCCAATCGAACCAGAGAGAAAGTTAGGAAATTAGTCAAAATTAACCAAGATTAGCTCAAGCTAATTCTTGTTTAACTCCTGTTGGACATAACAGATATGTTTCGTGTAAGTTCTTGTCCATATATGTTTTCGATATTCCTTTATTTAGTATCAAAAGATATATTCCTTAACTTTGCGGATGCTTAACTTATATTTTTTCAAAGAGTAATAATAATTGGATTTACTGAATTATTTAGTACTGCAAATTTTGCATTCTGTCTTGAGGTGTCTAATCAACTTTCACTTTAAACTTTTATTTTGCTATATCTATAAATCATTTCTCATAATTATTTCATACATAAACCAGATAAAATTGTAATTGCTTTGAATATTCCTCATATATTTTCTGCTTTAAGTATGTCTCTTATGTTATTTTGTCCTACTCTTATTTTCTTTAGTTCAAAGTTCCCGCCGCAACAAGTGCCATTATAACAAATGGTAAGAATGTAGTTTATTTATTTGTTTGTTTGTTTATTTTAGTTTCAGTGAAGGGCTATTGATAAAAGGAAAAATGTCTTTCACCAACTCTGTAGAGTGCAAACTGGATTTAATAATATTGCAGCATTATTTGAATTGCTCATGCATGGGATGGAGGTATTAAACCACTAATATTATTGATTCGGTGTTGTCTAAATATATAGCTTGGATTTTCTGTGCTGAAGATTTCTTGTTAGCTCCTATGAGAAGACTATTTTTGGTTACAAGAAATAACTGCATGAAGACCTGATGTAATAGTTATATCTTGTTGGTATATTTTTGAGGTGTAAATTACTGCAGTAAATTGTAATATGTCTGTTTCATCTTTCCCTCTTTTTTCTCTTTTTTTTTTTTCCTCTTTCTTGCTAGATGGTATAGGAATAAACCCTGCACAGACAGCAGGTAAGTTATTATTTATGAAGGCCAGTATTAAAAACCTCATTTATTTTTCTTTTAAACTAGTGCATAGCACTTAGGGTTGATTTATATTTTAAGTTTTGATCTCTTAAATGGGAGAAGCATTACCCAGTAGTTGGAAACTACAGTCAGTAGAGTGTTTAAAAGGTTAAATCCACAGAACTCATGTTTGGCATTTGTTTATTTAGGTCTGTGGAAAAATGAGGCACTTCTAATCTTCAGAGCTTAGCTATTTACTGTGCAGTTTAAAAGAGCAATACTGTATTACATGTTACTGAAATAACAAGTAATAGCTATATTTTTCCCTGTTACACCTAGTTCAGTAGTATTTGGTATTTTAGTGGCACTTCGCATAAGATATGTTTAAAAAATAATATGCCATTTTAGAGCAGGAACTCTAGGTGCTTTTCAAAGCATGTTTTCAAGAAGAGAGGTTCTTCTTGCCAGTAGCCTTCTAGTTCTGACCAAGGGATTGAACAGTTACTTTAGTCTTCAAAAACTTCCCAAAATAACGTGATCTAGGAAGAAAATCTTGGTAATCCTTGAGGATTTCAGAGTTTTTGTGCTGTTCCACTATTTCCTCACCTTTCTGACTAAATGTACTCCTCAAGTATGACTTTCTCCCTACCTGATTCCATGGAGCAGGAGAAATGAAAGCTGAGAAAGCTCAGCTTAGCACTTAATTCCTGTATTGATTTCAGTTTTAAATCCTCAGTAGTTCAGTGAATAGTATGCCATAACTTTAATAAAACCACTGTAATGCTAATGATGGAAACAGACTGAGAGGTGGAATGAACTGTCTCCATGAGATGCAGCTGTGACCTGTTTTAAAATTTTAGACCTTTATGATGGTCATTGCAATAAAGACTACATCTAGATCAGTAAACTTGGTTCTGTGGTTTGCTGGTGTAACAGATTTGTGTTCAGTGGGTTTTATGGATCTCTTCAGTTTGTTCTCTTGGCAGATGTGTAAAAAGAAAACATACTCTGATAAGACATTCTTTTGAACTGATTTTCTAATACTCATTATGTTGAATAAGTAGAACAGCTTCTATCCTGATCCACATGCTGGTAAAATAAAGTTTGAAAAAGGTTAGCTTTGTTCCAATATGCTAATAAATTGAACAAATGTTAAGTATTTAATCTTTTTAATAAGACCACTGTACATCCCTGATATGGGATTCTTGGGAAAGAAATACAATTATTCTGTTTTTACAAGTCAACACAAAGATGAATAAGGATAGGTATATATTATTAAAATCTGGTATTGTAGAATTACATATAATCTGTTTCATGCAGTAGCAGTATGAAATTTTTAAAAAACTTCCATATAGCAAGTAAATAACACATCACTTTTAGCCATGTGATTTCATTTTCAAATGTTACATTTAATAGTAGAAAATAAGAACCTGAATGATAATCGTGAATACATGCAGAAAATATTCTAGACATCTAAGCATTAGCAACTTTCAATTTTCATACTGTGTCCTCTTGAAAAGACTATAATGATTAAAACTGTACAGTAATAATTATTAAGTTCAATTTTTTTTTAATTCTAAAATGAAGCTGGCTCATGCTTGGATAAATACTGAACCAAGGAGAAAATTAAAAATGGATATGTGCATGAATGACCTCAAGATTAAAAAAAAAAATAATTATGGATAAGTAAAACTGCATTTCCTGGTCTTTAAATTACTGTGGCATATAATTGAAATCAGACATTCAAGTATGGAACTGCAAAGTTTGAAAGACTATAGCTTTCAAGGGTTATTAGGTGACTTTGGGTCTGGTATTTTTATTTAAAAATAAGAGCTCTTTCTAATAAGAGAGATAAGATGAAATTCCATGGAAACATAAAAAATATGTTTCTGGTATATTAGAGGAATTACTACAAAAATGTTAAACACTGGCCTAACAATGTTATCCTTTAAATGTGTATGCTTGTTTAGATAACATTTTTTTGGGTTAGTTGGTAACACATTCTGTTTTGTTTGTTTGTTTAGGAAATGTATTTCTAAAGCATGGTTCAGATCTACGGCTTATTCCCAGAGATCGAGTTGGGAGTTCTTAACATCTCCTGAAAGCTTTGAAATAGGTGACATTGCCATTCAGCAAAGGTCTATTTATTTTGGAATTCCAAAATGCAACTAATGAATTGGCCTTTTTTAAAGCTAGCAAAAAAGACTTCCCAGGATTTGATTTTTTTTTTTTTGGAACAGACATAAGGTTTCGTTTTCTTGTTAAAATGTATTAACTCGTGCACCGATTCTTCACTGACTAGTAGAAGAATGGGCTGATTGCATGTTATGTTCCTGAAAGAAAGATGGACTTCTCTATGGGTGTTACTGACAGCACAAGGGTAAACACTCAGCCATGATCAGTAGATATTTAAAATATTGGATATTATAGAGCCTACTTTATGGAAGGGGAACTGTGTTATGATTTTGCTACTAAGAAATTGTTCCTACTGAGTGCTAATTTTTTTTTTCTTCTTTTCCCTTTCCTTTTTTTCAAAACTTCCATGTTTAGGGGAACGGTTTTCACATGGTTCAAGTATTAAGTTCAAATAGAAGGGAAATTTCAGGGGTTTATTACTCAAGTAAATAACTGCCAAATATTCCAAAGTAATTGTAATATTTAATTGCTGCAAATATTTTAGATAAAGGAGAAAACAGAGGTTTCTGTGTGTTAAAACATGATTTGCCATATTGTGAAGTTAAATGCAGTTTCAGAAAATGTATGAGACCTCACATGAAGTGCCATCAGTTGAGAAGGATTGCAGCATAATAGGTACTGGTCAAATATATCATTCCTTTTTCAGTAAACTAATGTTGTTTTTTTTTAAAAGTCTTGTTTTGTTACTGTGTGTTACATGGGAAACAGTATAGAATTCACTGAAATGTTTGTGTCCAGAATATATGCTTCTTGTTTATAAAATGCCAGGGGTAAGCTATCAGTTGTTTATTTTAATTAAAGAAATTGCTGCTTTTCTTGAACTGGTAATCTATTTTGTGACTTAATCAATTTGGCAAAATCTTACCCTCTTGCATTTTTTTTCTGTCCTACTGAGTTTAACAGAAAGAATAATGAGCAATATAGTGCTTGGTTAAATGAGTATTGTCACAAATGCAACTGTCCTGTGCAATAATTGTGCTCTAGAAAGATGTTCAGATAATGTGTCAGGTAGTGCAGAAGTACAAAATGCCTGTCTGAGTGGGTATAAATCAAGTGTATAGAGGAAAACTCTCCTGAAAGTGCTGTATGACTATAAATATTTTCCAACTCTAAGGCGAATTGTAAAATTCTGGATTTTCCTTTATTTTAATAAAGTTATGTCATAAAGGTGCAAACTTTGTTCCTCCCATTTTCTTAGTTAGATTTTGACAATAATTAAAAACTCTGCCCTTTAAACTTCTAATCAACATGCTTTGAGATTTATTTCAAGCCAAAAGATTCTTGTTATGCAGAATTCTATAGAACACCGCCCTTAAAGGGCAGCGTTTAGTTTCTCTTAGTCTAATGCTACAATGTAATTAGGATGAGCCACATTAATTGCTTGTAACTTTTGTCTGTGAATTCCTTGAATGAATACCTGAAAAACCACCTGATACTGGAATATAGCAAAGAGGAACCTTTGTTTTATTCCTGTCTAAAGGTGCAATATAGTTTTCGCAAGGCCATCATGGTTAAATGCATTTTGAAACTAAGATGTTTTGATGTTTATATAAAGGATCGTTATGTAAAAATAACTTCAGATGATGCCTAACATTTCTTACACTATTACGCAGGTAATAACACAGATAGCATGAAGAATTTGTTTGACATACTGTGTTGCAAGTAGTTTATGTAGCATGCAAAGCATCTGTTCATTTGGAACAATAACATCTTTGTAGTACTTTCCATATCCATTACACCTTTGTCTCAATATGCTCTCTAAAATCTGAAAGTAGCCTCTCCGTTTGGCAAAGAAGCTTGATTTCAGTGGTAGAATGTACTTAGCAGATGTTTGCAAGTAGATTTGAGGTTTAAAAGTTCATTTTGTTATGCACAAGTCATGTTTGACATTGTATAGGATGAATTTAAGTTTAGAACCAGACTTCCTAGGGCTTGGGAGTCGTCATAAGACTGTGGAAAGTGCTGTACTCTCAGACTTATTCCGGTTTTTCTAACCATACTTTAAAGCTTACTTTGCAAATCAGCTCTACCTGCAGTTTGTATTATCTTTGGCTCTGGCTATAACTTGTGAAATTAAAGACGTCCATTGTTTCTAATTAACTTTGTCACGCGTTTGCTGAAGTGAATTTAAAGGGTCTTTTTTTCTTTATTTTACTTTTGTAAAAGGATGTTACAGAGATATTCTCTGAAATTTTGACAGAATCATAAATGTGAAAAGTCCCACCAAAACTTTAAAAAAAAAATGTAAACATGTCAAGGTTTAATTGCAAGGTGACAATAAATCGTGGCAGATGCTCTCTGTTAATCACCCCATCCACCCTCTCCGCATAGGAAAAAGTGCTAGGATAGGGAAGAGAGTTTTGCAGTTGGAACAGGTTTTAAAGGCTTTACTAAAGTACTAATAAATAGACAAAATGATGCAAAATACGTGATTCCAGCAGCTGCAGGGCAGGCACCCGAAAGTCCTGGGCGGGACTTCACAGCAAATCCGAACTGGATTCAGGGATGCAGGGACTGGAACCAGACCTAGGATTTGCAGGCATGACTGGCAGGGTCCTCTTCAGATGCCAGCCAAGGTTGAAGAGGGCAAGACCCTCGTGATCTCTCACTTTTATAGGGTGTATGACATGGATGGGATGGAATACTCGGTCAATTTTAGTCACTTGTCTGTCCTTGCAAATATGCCCCTCTCAACTATGAGATGTTGTCAGAATTCTGAGTTACTATAGAAATAAATCGAAACATGAGCTTCTGCTTCATTCCATTGGTCACTCTTGTCAATTCCAGAGCACAGTGTTTGAAAAACGTAGCTAAATTCAGAAAAGTTCAGTTACTTAGAAGGTACTTAGAAGAACTTAGCTGAAAGGGAAATTCACTAAAAGAGAACTGGTCTTGTTTTTAACTAAACCAGGACAAAACATTATCTTGGTTTATAAAATATTATAGAATTCTTATTTTTTTCAAATCTATTATTTGATAGAATTTGAAGATATCATGGAAGTTTTTCAGAGGGAAGCAAATGATCTGATGAAGTATAAAAGAACTGGAAGACTCAGCAAGCGGCCCTGATAATATTTCTGTCAGTAAGATGGCGTTCTTCCTTGTCTACCCAAGTCACAAAATACAAATTCTGTGCTTGTGATTAAAAACTTTCCTCTTGTTGCTACTAAATAATAGCTATAAAAATTGTTGACAGTAGGTCTCAAAAGTCGAGAATTTTTCTTCAGATTGATGGTGAAAACCCACCTCCTCCTGCTGCTCCAGTGATATAATAAGCAGTCGGAGCGAGAGAAGGGGCTGCGCCAGTACGACTGCAGAATGCCCCGGGTTCTGGAGGTGCTGGGGGCACAGCAGTGCTTTGTGTGGCAGCGTGCAGGTGGCCATCGACGGAGCGCTTCAGTGGGGCAGAGGTGAAAACAATCCTGCAGTCATCCTGGCAGCGCTGTGGAGACTGTTTCAGTGGCACTGGCAGGAGCGCTGAGCTCCAGCTGGGTGAAATTCAGTCCATATGCAATACGTAGTGTTCAGATTTAGATACAGTGCACCCAACTATAGTAGTGAACTTCAGCCACTGTGCCTACTGATGGAAGGTAAATACCGGGGAGTATTCACAAAGCCTAACATGATCTTTTTGAGGCTAATCTCTGCAGGCTGTTTCTGAACTTAGTGGAAGTGAGATTCCTCCAGAGAGAGATTCGGGGTAGCTAAATTAATCTTCACTTCTGAATCACCCTCTGGAGTAGCCTTTCTCTCCTCACTGTTTAGACAAAAGCCATTGAGGCATGAGCCTGCAGGGGCTAATGTTAACCTTTGTGAATACCTTCCCCAACAGGCACTTTCCCCTCCTGTCAATATTATACGTTGTAGCATTGTACTACCTACTCGCTGGTGTTTGATCTTGATTTTTTAGCATATGATGCAAAGCTCCCAGGGACTTGTTCAAAACCAAAATCGAAAGAAGTTGTTTGCATGAAAACAAACCTGCTTTTTAATGTGATATAATTAGTTCAATGCATCTTTTTCTTTTTTGTTTTTTTCTTTTCTTCTTTTTACAGCACGTTCAGCAGCCTTGGTGGGAGTGTAGAGAACGCTTGTTGTTCTTTACAGAAAACTTTGTCAGGTTAAAGTTAGTTCTGTCTACAAACAAGAAAATGTGTGCAGTGAATAAGAAAACAAAAGATTCTATTTCTTCATTTTTTCAGAGTATAGAATTAGTCTCCTTTATCTCCCTGAAGAGGTAAAATATTCCTGGAAAGCAGATTTTAAAGGGTTTGGAATGTTTACAAATAGCCACCAATAAAAAGACCAGGTACAGGTGTTCCTGTTTGTTACTATGAAGAAAATCCTAAAGCTGTGAGTGAGAACTGGCAGTGTCTTTCACTGATGAGAAATACCAGATGTTACATGTAAGGACTATACCAACTTTAGAGGCTTTCAATCATTTTAATGGAGAAAATTGCTTTTATTTTGAACAAGATATCGAGTTTGTCCTATAATCAAGTTCTATTTATAGACCATGAAAGTAATATTTGTGTAGTGAGAGTGGAAAGATCACTATCCACAATCCCTTTTACTGCTTATGAGACTTGACAAGAAATAAGTTTGGGAGAGTCTGGGCATTAAAAGGGTTTAGGATTTGTCCCTGTGGAATTTTGATTCAAAGGCGAAGTTCCATCCGAAAACCACAATGTATTTATCTTCAGAAGACTTGGCTGTGATAAAGATTCATTGCCGACTGGTGAAAAGTTTGTGGTTTGTTTGGTTTTGGTTTTGTTTGTTTTCTAAAGGGGGCAGGGGGATGTGCTTTGTCTTGCCTGTTGTGTTGTGTGTGGTGTTTTCTAATTCCAGGCTCACACTGTATGTCTTCTCTTAACAAAAGCCACAAGATTTTAGTAGGTGTGGGCTGCTCTGTATGCTACCACAAACATCTTAGAAACTCAATTGAGGAGCTGTGGGCTGTTTCTAAAACAGTAAACATGAGAGACATATGTATCAGAAGCAATCATCCACACCTAGTGAACAGTCTTGCTATGGATGACCAGAAATAGGTTGGTATTAATCCTGATTCAGGCTCCTAACACTTTGTTAAGCATCAATAATTACTTTGAACTGCTTTCCATGCCTGTTTTTATGAAGTAGTTCGTAATACTTTAATTGCACACAAGCTTTGCCAAAGTGCTGTTAGATTTTACTGTGGGCTAATCTTACTGCTATGACTTAGAAGTGCTTCTTCTGCACCAAGCTGGGTTTATGAAGACCAATATATACATGCATGTAAGTATCTGACCTGTGCAGCTCTCTTAACTCCTTTCCCGAAGAAGCAGGACCTTGATACCTTTACTAGTTGACCAGAATAAGTCAGCTGCAGTGTAGTATGGAGCAGTAAGTTGTGGCTGATGAATGCCAGTAGTAACGACAACCTCCTTTAAATATGGAGAAACTACGAAACTGCTATAAAGTTATTGTCCCACCTTTTCTTAAAGTCAGAACTAAAGTCAAGTCTGATCTTAAGGGCCCTGTCATGCATCTCGCACTTACACAAGCTATTCTGGAAATACTGTCTGTATGAAGTGACTCCTCATGCAGGTAAAAGAGATATGATCAGACTCTTAGGGTGTTCACAGGCACCGTGCTGAACCGCTTACTCTCCTGAAATAACTTAGAATTACCTACTGGTTTCAGCCGTTGTGTGAGTTCTTCATGAGTGCTGTTTTAAAGGATTTAGGTTTGTTTCCTGATGGTTTTTTTTATAGATGACTTGAGGTCTAATTACAGGAGTTAAGAAAGGAACAAACATTAGTTATTTTGAATTCAAATTAGTTGCATATAGAGTTGTTCATAGTTTTCCCCAATAATTTGCCCCTATTTGTCTGCAGAAGAAACCTTTGCAGTACAGTAAATAGAAGTGCGGTACCCATTTCCTGCTCATTAACCAAAATGAGATCAAAGGCATAATATCTGATTGTCATATCTTCTGATAACGTAGACTTGATTCTATATCCTGGCACAAAAGAAGGGCATTGACAAGGTGGAGCAAGTCAAGTAGAGGACCACCAGGATAGCTGGGGAACTGAAGCACATAATGTAGGAGCAGAGAGTGATGGAGCCAATTTATTCAGCCTGAAGCAGAGAAAGGTAGGAGGGAATCTTTCAAACATCTAAGGGGTGGTTGTGTAGAAGATGAAGACAAAATTGAGTTAGAGGTGGACAGTGAAAGCAGCGGACATAGATTGCTGCACGGAAATTTCTTATTCATTACAAGGAAATAAATAATGGAGTTCTTGGACACTGGAACTGTTTGCTAACAGAGGCTATGGAGTCTCCATCTTCGATTGCATTAAAAAGGTTATTGCACTAGGCCCTGACTACTGGTGTAACTGATGCTGGCTCAGGTCTGAGTGGGGCTTGAACCAGATAAACCCCAGAGGTCCTTTCCAACCTAAGCTAGTCCCTGGGCATTTCTTAACCACTCTCCCAACTTTTTCTTGATAGAGAAGGAGCTACCTCTTGCTTTACCTTCGGTGTCTGCTCAGATAGTGGAGACCTGGCAGAGCCACATCTCTTCCTACTTGACCACTTTTTGCTGTCTGCACGCCTGCACTTTCTCAGAATACCTGTAAAGGATTACAGCCTTTGACCTGCTGGAGTGGCTGTAAAAGTTTGAACAGAGGGAATCTTAGTATCCTCCAGTGGTGTGTAGAAGCTGTGATNATTTATCTGCAGAAGAAACCTTTGCAGTACAGTAAATAGAAGTGCGGTACCCATTTCCTGCTCATTAACCAAAATGAGATCAAAGGCATAATATCTGATTGTCATATCTTCTGATAACGTAGACTTGATTCTATATCCTGGCACAAAAGAAGGGCATTGACAAGGTGGAGCAAGTCAAGTAGAGGACCACCAGGATAGCTGGGGAACTGAAGCACATAATGTAGGAGCAGAGAGTGATGGAGCCAATTTGTTCAGCCTGAAGCAGAGAAAGGCAGGAGGGATTCTTTCGAACATCTGAAGGGTGGTTGTGTAGAAGATGAAGACAAAATTGAGTTAGAGGTGGACAGTGAAAGCAGTGGGCATAGATTGCTGCATGGAAATTTCTTATTCATTACAAGGAAATAAATAATGGAGTTCTTGGACACTGGAACTGTTTGCTAACAGAGGCTATGGAGTCTCCATCTTCGATTACATTAAAAAGGTTATTACACTAGGCCCTGAGTACTGGTGTAACTGATGCTGGCCCAGGTCTCAGTGGGGCTTGAACCAGATAAACCCCAGAGGTCCTTTCCAACCTAAGCTAGTCCCTGGGCATTTCTTAACCACTCTCCCAACTTTTTCTTGATAGAGAAGGAGCTACCTCTTGCTTTACCTTAGGTGTCTACCCAGATAGTGGAGACCTGGCAGAGCCACATCTCTTCCTACTTGACCACTTTTTGCTGTCTGCACGCCTGCACTTTCTCAGAATACCTGTAAAGGATTACAGCCTTTGACCTGCTGGAGTGGCTGTAAAAGTTTGAACAGAGGGAATCTTAGTATCCTCCACTGGTGTGTAGAAGCTGTGATGCTGTGACAGCTGCATGAGAAGTCTGGAGTCTGATAGCTGAAATATGAATGCATGTGTATTCATTATTATGTTAATATCAGCCATTTTATAAATTAACTTTTTCTGTGTTTAAATTGAAAACAAAAAGACAACGTTGGATGTAGCTAATCAGCTAATGTTTATTGCAGTAGCTTTCTAAAACACATTTTCCTCACGTGGGAGGGGGAGGGAATGTAAATAGCATTACTGTAATAAAATGCTGTCAGAGGATCCATGTTGCTTGAAGAATTAACAACTTTCAATTCATTTTTACATTGACATTTCCAGTTAGCAGTAGTGATTTAGCAGTAGAGACCCATTAACTTGTGACAGCGTTCTGTTCTATTGCTAGGGGCTGTTGAGTGGGGTGCAAACAATGCTGGCTAACAATAACAGCAGCTGGGCATCTTTACCCCCAGCACGAATAGCAAAAGATCGTACAAGCACTCAATGTCAATAAGCACCACCCATGCAGAGCAGATTATTAGTACCTGAACAAGGGCACAGCACGTCTTGCCAACTGTACAGTAGTCGATGTTATCCATTATGGGTGACAATGAAATCAAAATGGTGCAATTATTTACGTCAGATTCATTTAATTCCCTCTTCTTGGCTAAGTACTGCTCCCACTGAATACGTCTGTAGCACAAAGCACGAGTGGCCAGAGTGAGCTCAGGTACTGATAATTCTCATTTCATGGCTCTGTTTTGGACAACTCCAACTGTCTCCAAGACAGACCTGTTCCAGAGAGGGACTGCAGGACAGTCAGTGCCATGTGGCCTCACGTCCAGGAATCTGTTGTTTAAAAGCTGATCTGAAGTTTACCAATTCCATTTTTATCCATAATCTTGTGTCCACAGAAACTTAAGATGGAGATCTTCCATTGATTTTCAACCTTTAGAGTCAGGCATTGCAGGAGATTTGTGCACCATATCTGAACATCTGCAAATGACACAGGAAAGCAATTTTAACTGTGTGCTTTTGTGAATTAGCCTGTGACTTTTAAATTTCTTCTGTCCTAGTGAAATGCCAGAGGAACCTGTCATGCTTTAAAAATTTTCAGCCCCAGAAAAAGTTTATGGGAGGTTAAAAAAAACCCAACTCAAGAGGATATCAAAACATGAGAGCACTTCAGTGTTGCGGAGACTGATGAGATTTGAGATCATGTTTCTTTGTTGTAGTTCTCTCCAAACTTTCGTTGGGGACCACTGCCCTGTGGTTACTCCATTGCCCTGATTCCAAACTCTTTCAAATATGAACTGAAGAGGCAGTTGGTCTCCAGGTGTCTCTAAAAAGCATTCTTTAGGTCTTTTTTAGTTCTGACCATTCGGGACAGTCATGTCTCTGATATCAGTGATGCTTCCCTAGGAGATAATGTGTTTTGTCATCAAAGTAGTGTAAACTGTCTTATTTTCAAATTAATGAAGTAATGCAGTTTATGCTGGGAAGCCCTCACAGCAGAGGAAACATAGCAAATGCATTTTAAGGTTGGACTTGATCTTAAAGGTTTTTTTGAACCTAAATGATTCTATGATTCTGCTCCATGATTCTACATAAAGTATCTTTGGCCCTACTCTAAAAATAGTTAAAGTTATCAGCTACTTTTAGCTCTCTGAAGTAAAATGAGAAGAAAACCTGTAACTTCAATTTATACTGAAAGTGGCATCTATCAAAGTAAAGTATGCATTAATTTTTTTCATATTGTGCCTTAAATGCAAATTTTATTTTCAGTTTGAACACTGCGATCATCTGGAAAACAAAGCTGTATTAAATTGCTGCTTTGATATGCTTACATTGCTTGATGACCTCAAATTAGAATGGCAAGGGAAGGCTGTAACAGCTTCAAGTGTTCATCAAAAAATCAAGATGTTTGCAAAGATATTTTAACTCAGGTTTTGTGTGAATGATTTTAATGAAACCCTTGACAGCTTTTGTCTGAAGATTTGACATTTGATAATGCTAAGCGCAAAAAAAGATTGCTGCTTATTAGTGCTCAAATATTAGCTTTAGTAATGCTTCCCTGGTATGAGCAAGGTATATCACTGCGTACTAAATCTGCCTTGTACTGTAATTCACATTCCAGTGTAAATGCCAAATGAAGACAAATAATTACTTCCATTATTTTATGATGGTGGACTGCTAGCACAGGTAAGATGGATTCCAGTCAGGAAGGATTTTATGGAAAACAAACATCTCCTTAATGCATCTAATGAACAGCACAGATGTGGGAGATGATGCTTCCTGCTCTCTGCAGATCACTGGTTTTATTAGCTTCACAGCTACCCACAGTATTACTGGTCATAAACTTAGGCAGCTTAAAAAGCTGTTTGAAACTAAGCTGAAAAAAAAAATATAAATAACCTGTAGAATCTACTTTAATTAAGCTCCTGACAGAGGTATTCAGGCAATAAATTAATTTGCAATCTCATAAATAGCTCTGTCAATTCAATTAATTTCTTGCATCATGCATTTGAAGATGTTAATCTTTCTTCGCTAAGGTGCTTTTTTCACTTTAGTTAATGGTGCTGTTTTCACACTTCAGTCTTCTGTTTTTCTCAGAATTCTCTTCCCATCTCCCTTTTTATAATTTCCTTCTTCCTTTGTATTAATCTAATTCAGATTGTCTATCATTAACTTGAGCCTTGTTCAGTCCCAGCTCTTTGAATTCCATTTTTCCCTTCTTCTTTTCTTGAGATCTTTCCACAGTCTTAATTTGTTATTTAATGTAGCACAATTAAAGTGGTCAATGTTGCTGGCTTGTTCTGAATTGCTCAACAACCCTCCTGCCTATTTTGCTGTCTTAATCCACAGTCTAGCTGATGCCCTGACTATTTTTTTCTCTCTTGCCAGTACAGGGCTGATTTGGTTGGTGAAGAGGTTGTGAAATGTTAGTGTATATAGCTGGAAAAGTCTCCCCTACAATAAATACAGGTTCACAAAAAACAAAACAAAACAAAAAACCTGGCATGCAGAACACAGGCTCCAGTACTCTGGAAACATCAGTTTTGGACAACCCAATCATGAAATGAGCTTAGCCTTTAATGCTCGCTGCTTCTCCATATTGTCTGCATTGCTTCAGGAGAATTAAGTTTGTGTTACTCAAAGGATTCAGAACTGTAAGACAGTTGTGTGAGGTATGAAAGTAGTTTGAGGTAGAAGAGCTTCCCTTTGCTCATCTGGCAAACAGCTTAACCCAAAGTGAGCTTTTCATCCCCTTGCAGGATTGTTTAGTGCTTGTTTTCTTGAGAATCCTGTTGTTTCAGGTCGTCGATTACTCACTGCTCCTCTTACAGCAGGGGTTTGAAAAACGCGTATCCTGAGCACTGAGATTTTTTCACATCCATGCCAATGTGTACTTTATTCTTCTGAACGATAGATATATATTCAGCTACAGCTGTTTAGTGCTCATAGAAGTCCAAGGACAGACTCTTCAGTTGAGCTGGGTGAGGTTTGGATCAGGCGTTTACATGGTATAGACCAAGAGTGCTGCAGAGAGTTGACAGGGAGACAAAGGAATAGCAGTCGCTTTTGGCCAGAGCATTAACGCTCAGGAGATGCAAGAATTCTCTAATTCTTGAAGCTGCTTTTGAGCTACTTCAAACAAACCATAAACTGACAGGCCACAGCTACCCTGAGTTGCTTTGTGCAAGCCATAACCTGCTTTTATGCCTTATTTTTCCCTGCGATTTTATTTTAATTCCTCGTTTTTAGCTTTTTGATCTGATTATCTTTTTTGTTGTTGTTTTCTGGGATAGTTCATACTTTAATCCCATTATCCTACAAATCCACCATACACTATTATTTCCTTGCTAACTACAGCAGCTGATAATCAACACGGCCAGCTCTCACACAGATTGATGAAAACACAATAAACAGAGTATGAGAAAATGTTTCAGGCATTTCAAAATAACCTTAATGCGGTGAGAGACTATAAAAATTGTGTTGGTTGGAGAATTAGTTCAAGTAATGAGTAGTCTTTACTCAGTTAAGTAACAGGATTTTTTGTTAATGGAGGCTATTAAAAAAGCTTTTCTCAAGCGCTGAGGTACTTCTTTTGGGACATACACAGAACTGCCCTCTTCTAATGACAGGGAGAGGCTCATATGAATGTATTTGATTGTTAATTGGACGTGGGTAAAATGAGGAAAAAGGAGGAGGTGAAAATACAGGGGAGCTCATCTTCAAGTGTCGGCATGTCTTGAAATAGGGTACTGGTATCTCATAATGTGTGCGCATGAACTCCTGACATTCTTGCTTCTGTGCCCTCACCCCCATATGCTGCTTTTCCTCCTGCTAATTAGCATCTCCATCTTCTAATTGCTGAGTAAAATTCCAATGATGTTTAATAAGAGGAGCAGAATCTAGTAGATTGGCACCATCCCACCTCAAATACAGTGCAAATCTGCCTTCCCTTCAAGACCGTGGAAGCTAATACAGGATTTGTATTGTTGGAGGGCACAGCCCATGCATTTCAGCCAGTGTGCACCTTCCAGGGGTGCACAAATTGCTGGATCTTGCCACTTTGCAACACACATTATTGTTAAACAAAACACTTTGCAAAGCTATGTAGTTTGTTGAGTAGCAGCATTCCTGTTATTAGTGGATTGTGGAAAGCAACCTGTGACAGTATTAACTTTCATCTTTGTGGCTGAGTAGCTCAAACTGAGAGTGACTGATTTGCTGCAGGAAACTCCCTGGCGATTAAACTGGCTGCCAGTAAGCAATGCTAACCTAGCATTTTGATCCAGCTTACAGAAAAGTGAATTAATACACGAGTCTCCTCTTTAGTTATGGTTGCTTTCCGTCTGATACGTGTAGAATATCTGCCCTTCTCTCATGCGTAAACCAATGTGCATAAGAGGGAGATAAGGACACAGAGAGAGGAGATATTAGAGCTGGTTCTTTTGCAGCTCTGTGCCTTTCATCTCAAATATTACCAATGCAGGTCCCTTCTGCACATCATAGTGGAAGGACTGTAAACTGTAAAACTTCCCCCTACCCCCAAGAGAATATTTTCTTCCCCAGAAAAAGGGGTAAATGTGATATAGGGGTTCCCTGACTCCAAAGATGTGATAACAGTGGAAGATTTCCCCTGTTCTTTCTTGATATGTTTCCCTTCATGGGCTGAACTGTGCTACAGCTAGAAATGAGAGCTAGATTATTTTGGCAAAATGTCGATTGCCAGCAGTGGAAGCCCTAGGAACTTATTATATCAGGATATATAATTGTAGAAAGTAGATAATAGA
Source organism: Pampusana beccarii (assembly GCA_013399365.1). Classification (NCBI taxonomy): domain Eukaryota; kingdom Metazoa; phylum Chordata; class Aves; order Columbiformes; family Columbidae; genus Pampusana; species Pampusana beccarii. The sequence goes on along the minus strand of VWYH01004037.1, from coordinate 226,727 downwards.
AAGTAGGAGAAGCTGCAATAATGGAAGCATAGATGTAATTTATATACAGGTGAGAAACCAAACAGAACAGTATATGTATGAAGCCAATATAAGTTGCCTTTCTGGTGCAATATGTACATCAGTCAACAAGACTACAGTAATATTAAATTTCTGATTCCTCAGTGAGCATTTCCTCATTTGAGAGCAGTCTTGGTTTTGATAACTTTTTTTTCCTCGTCAAAAAAGCACAAAGTTGATGAAATGGAAAGACATTTTTATTAAAATCTCATGATAGGGGGGGAAAAAAAAGTAAAAATCACCTAATGGAATGAAATGCTCTCAATGACAAAAACTAGTGTATCTGTACTCTTGTATGGAAGGTAAAGCATGTTATTGTAAGATGGAAAGTAGTTGAGGAAGAACTTATTTTATTCCTTTTGAAGTATAAGGATTTATTTATAGAGAACTTGACTCCAGAAGGGGATAAAAGTGCATTCACTACGTTCCTAAGAAAAAGCAAGACAGAAGAATTTAATTAATCAAACTTCATTGATTTATTAAGCCTGCTTTCTGACTACAGTTCTTCATGCAGCAGAGGCCAGGTGAGAGTTTAAACGAATGCTTCATGCTGTAGCTTTCTGTGAAGGAAAATGCCTTAAATGGCTATAAACTCAGTACACTTCTGCTGCTTCATTTGTCTCGTAAAACATAAATTTCACATTTTGGCACTATGTAAAATAACAGTTCTTAGCAAAACAGACATAGGAAGTATTACAAAATGTGAGTATGTAAGGACTAGGCAAAACTTTCTGATATGGCATGTTATTATTAGTTGTAGCCATCTGGGAAATTTGATTTCTATTTAGAAATCTAGAATAAATCCCTGCTTACAGAAATTAACTCCTGAAAGTGTTAAAAGTGTAGGGCTTGCAACAAGCTATTTAATGCGGAGGCATTAAACATGGAAAAGAGTTTTCTTAACACTGTGGAAGGAGCTCTCTGCCAGCATCCATGGGCAACGGGGTGGCGTCATTGTTTGCCCAAGGCCTCATCTTGCATGTCTGCTATCTGGTAGTCCATGAGATAAAGTGGTGGCAAACTTCTTCTGTCACATTTGTTACTTTACGTGACACATTCATGCAGGCCGTGAGACCTCCCCGTTATCCTTGTCTACTGAGGAACTGCTCAACAAATCAGTCTGTCCTACATGTGTAGTGGAATCCAGACACAAAAATAGAAAGTAAAGACAAAGCAAATCCTCTCTGATGGGTCATCATCCAGGGTGGCAGAAGTTTAGAATGAGGAACAGGTGAAATGGGCTGACAGCAACCTCATGAAGTTCAACAACAAGAAGTGCAAACTTTTTTGGAAAGAAAGAGTACGGACAGTCTCACACACACTGATGTTTTGATCTGGAACATCATCAGACCAGTCCCAAACCAGCTACTCTACTCTCATACATACCCAGTATAAGGGATGTAATTTCTAGAATGTAGAACTGATAATGCACAACACTACATATTTCCTGTTGTGACCTAATTGTTTGATTAGGGGGAAAATCAAGAATAATTCTTGTGGTTTGGTTTTGGTTTTCTTCATGTTATGGCCTGGAGCAAAGAAGTTGTTACCAGTTAGTGTTTGTATAATAGCCACACAAGAGGGAGTAGAGCTTCCAGCTTTCTGCTGTCTGTTTTGATGCACTGCTTCTAAGGTGGAAGATGTTTCTTGATCATTGTAGTTAAGTACGATTCCTCACTCAATTGGGTTTTATATTGCACACAGACTGCTTGGCAATAAACTAGAGAAATAAGGTATTTCTAATATCCTGCTTCTGTTTTCTGTGGAAAGTGTAATCACAAAACTAAATTCAGCCACATACCTACTTTTCTTTTTGTACTGTGATATTTGTAGGAGCAGCACTATGGCCACCTGATATATTTCTACATTCAGGAAAGAAAAAGGAATGCAAATCTTGTTAGAGGGAAGTGCAGGTTTGAAGTCACAGCAGATATAGAGCTCTAAAGCTTCAAGGCAACAACCACAGTTCCCAACCACACACTCCCCAAATAATTTCTTGCCCTCTACAACAGTCCAAGGTTTCAGGAAATGTCTTGGTTTTATTTCTGTGTCACTTATAGAAGTTTTTATTTTTTTAGGCTACACATGTGTCTCCACAAACTCTATGCATTGCTGCATCTAAACTGAGCAATCCTCAATGTAACATCCAGGACGTACTACATTGACATATTTACCTAAAATTTTAGTATCTTATTTGGTTTTAGTCCCCCAAATGACTCATGTCAGCAGTGCCCATTTTCTTTACTCTTCTGCTTTTTTATTACAACACTTGTTCTTAGAATTTATCAAGTATTTGAGAATAGGGATATCATCATATCTTCCCATCCACAGTTACTATTTCTTCCCTTCATGCAAGTGGTCTCAAACAGGAGAGATCAAATTTATGGTTTTGTTCTATCCAGGATACCAAACACCCATGCTGATACTATGATGCTATGGTACATAGTATTATATGTTTGGAGTTTTTCTATCTTCAGAGTGACATACATGGAAACGGACACGCTCAGGTAAGAACTCATTTACGCTGGAGTCAAAACTTCAATCCTTTCTAGTCTTTGCTGTTCTTTGGACAATAACACTGTGTTGCCTCAGATGAGAAATCAGAAACAAGGGGTTTCAACAGCAGATCAAGAGTTTAATGCAACTATTCTACGTCACTTTTGTTTTTCCTGCTTCCTTTACATTCTTTACTGTCCTCACCTGTTCTCTTGTTGCTGGGAAGAATGGCTGGCAAGTCTTCTCCCTCCTCTTTGTAGTCTCAACTGCTCTTATTTTTGCTGCAGGTTTCACCCAGACCCTCTCTAATCCCTTTGAGAATGTGACAAGCAGCACAGGAGCTTGGGATCACATGCATAACAGTGTCCCATCACCTCTCCTTACTTCTTTGTTGCTTCTGCGCTGGCATGGGGTCCTACATATGCTGCGGCCTCTAAGGGGAGTTCTCCATCTTTGTGGTTGCACAAGGCCTGCAGCCCCTCAGGGGTGTCCCTGCCCTGGCATGTGTTGCCACAACCCTCAGAATGTGTGGACCCTCATACCTCTCCTGGCATGGAGCACCTCCTTCCATGAGCACGCCTTTAGCCATGTTACCGGCGATCTCTCTTTTGACACCTCCTCTGTGCTCCTTCTGCGCCCACTCCACTTCTCCTCCTCCCAGTAGCCGATGGCCTTTCTTTAACATGTTTGCACAGAGGCACCCTGTGCACCTGCAGCAGCTGCAGTTTCGGGGTGTGACAGGTTGCTCGCAGCAGGTTTGGAGCTGGCTGGAAATGGCTGTGATCAGCCCAGGGTTGCTCATGGCCGTCTCCTACAAAGGGCCCTCTGTAGTCTCCTGCTACCAAAACCTTCCCAGCTATGTTCATGCACCAGTCTTCAATAAATCAATAACTTTAGCCAAAAATCTACACTATTTTAGCTATTAGCAAAGAAGGAATGCCCATGGTCCTCAGTGCAATAGACAATGAGTGGTTTCATATTTTAAATGGCACTGCAGTAAAGGGAGATGTCTGCAGATGGGGAGAGCAGAAACTGCAGTGTAAACAAGCTCTGGTCTCCACTGTACACGGCCACAAGGTACATGTTTTCCCCTCCATTGTCTGAGGACCTGAAACAGAAAAGTTATTTTTGATCCAGGGCCCTGTGTTAGGTTTTATAGTTGCTTATAAATGTTGCATTTTATGTCTATGTGTTTCTGCTAAGTGTGGTCTGCACTTGTGCCTTGACTTGACATGTCTTATCAAGGGAAAGACAGGCTAGAAAGGGCTAAAGATTTTTCAGGATACTCTAGAGATAACATTAAGCACTGCAAGTTGCTAAAAACTCTCTTAGCAGCTCACATTTCTAGTAAAACACTTGGAAAGTGCAAGCCAGCTATTCGAAGACGCTTTTGAGAAGTGCTGGTTTTAAAGCTATCCGAAGTATTATGTTTTTCTTGGATTCTGCTTTGTTGAGGGTTTCTATTTATATTTTTGGGGTGATTTATTTATGTATATTGGGAGAGAAGTGAGAGATGAGTGAATGGAAGAGAAACATTTTTCACTGTTATTGAAGGAATATGATAAAGAGAAAATCTGTGTTATTGAAGAAGAGCTGTAGGGAGAATTGACACCCAGGCAGTTTATATTCACATCTAATATTAGTAAATCACTAAAATGATAAAAGTGTCACTGCTAGGCTTTACTACAGAAATTAAAAACAAGATAGATCAGTTGAATCTCCCAGAAGGAGGCCAAAGGAAAAAGAAAAAAAATCCTTGAGGAGAACAATTCATATTGTAATTACTGAAGAATAAATGAAGTGGGGAGTTAGTTACCTGGTTATCTAGTCCTGTGAAATCATGCATGGCTGTACATACCTCCTCTGTCAGTGTCTCCTCCTCCTCCTCCTCTCTGCACTGGTCCTGCCCCAGCTCCCACCCTTTTCCATCCTCCATCCCATGGCCCCCCAGCCCACACTGGCCATCCTACCCCACCTTGCTCTGCCTTCCCTCTTCTCCATCATCACTTCTTGTTTTCCTTTACTCAGGTACCAGGCAGAGGGATGAAGCTCTCCTTGGAGCAGTTTTGCAATGTTATGTGTTAATATGAGTGTTTCCAAAAATATCTGGGAAGTCAAACATATCTGTGCCCTCAAAAAAGGAGATGTTCCTTATCTATGAATCAGAGGAGATCTGGAGGTCAGAACTGGAAAAACATTTGCCTAAAGAAGCAAAAATGTGTTAGAAGAAAGAGAAAATAAGTGAGTAGTTTAAAACATAGTATGGGAAATAAGCTTTCTTTGTAAAGTGCTTTGACATCAGTAGGTAAGAACTGTGTACATAACCACTATCTTATATTCAACTATGAAGCAAACCTTTTGGAACAAGCTGTCAGAGCTGATGTTGTGTTACCGATAATTGTTCTTGCATTATTTACGCCAGAGAGGAAAAAAATAGGGAGAGTCAAGTTCCCCTTAAAATTAAACATCATAAACCTTAAAATGGAAAGAAACTTATTATGAAACCACTTAGTGTTCAGAATGAAGACTGAAGTTCAAGCACTTGCAAATAGGAGCTGTGGAAGACTTTAGATATCAGAAGAAAAGAGTGATGCTCAACAGAGTCTGCTTTGGAAAAATCAGTGTATGTCTAGCCATAATTAAAACAAAAGCAATATCTAAGTGGACAGAGCAAAATTCGAATAATATGAGAAGCACTCAACATTGAAGGGTCAGATCTAGGATCATTGTTTACTTGTATAGAGGAAGAATCTCATATAGAATTGCCAAATTACCAGTTTCATTCTACTGCAAATGTTTGATTAGTTTTACAGGATTTTGAGGTTTTGTCTAACCTGGTATTAAATATGCCAAGAGTGGAGACTTTAATTGTTTATTTGGGGAAATTGTTCCATAGATTTATAGACCTAATTTCAAGAAAATGTTATTTAGACTTTCTCCTGCACTTGCTTCTAGTGATTCAGAATTACTTGGTTTCTGCTTTAGTTTATATAATTTGAGACTCCTTATTTTATACTTTTGGTTCCATAAACCCATCATAAATAAGATAATGACAGCAGAAGTCTGATTCCAGCTGCCCATCCAGTGTTATGTCTGAAGTGTAATTAAAGTATTATACAAGCATACCAACTACAGAAGAGGAGACAGTGTGCACATGGGAAAGAGAAGTAGAACTGTGGATCATAATGAGCTATGGATATAGACATGTTCAGCTGGGCTCAGAGGGGACCTTTTTTAAAGCTTGGCTTAAATCCTACAAGTGAGAAGCATTTTCCTGTTATGGGTAAGATCAGGCAAAGGAACAACGTACCCTTGCTTTTATGCCAAATCCGTTTCTATTTCCTCTGACCACTCTGGGGCTCAGAGATACGAAGGTGAATACATACTTAAAGAGGTCTGCTTGTACTTCTCAGGGTACCAGGAATGAGATGGAAAGACCCCTGATTAGTTCTGTAGACAATAACATCCGTAATAAGTACGAACTTGGTTGCAGTCATGACACCATTATACTTCTAGATGAGACAGAAAGAATGGTAAGTTCTATAAGAGTTATTCTAGTGACCATTTCTTCTTAAATGATTTTTTAAAAACTTTTTTTGTGACACCGATCTACAAGGTTCCGATCTCAGACATGGAACGGCTAGATCTTTCTTAACCAGAGAATTATTTTACTGTATAATGTAAGTACTGCTGCCAAACTAATTTCATTTTGCCTCATTCTCCAAAGCATTTCCACACCCACATCCTACAGCCTACATTTTGTTCTGTGCCAACACAAAAAGAAGAATGGAATTTAAAAGCTAATTTTCTTTATTTATATTACACAATAAAACAGCAGCTAGTAGAAAAAAAAATCCTGAAATCGTGATGGTTATTAGTCCAAAAATCCACATAATTCAGTAAGGTTTTTCATACATTTATTTTCATTTATCAAATGTAGTTATGTTACAAGATATGTTTTCTTTGTAGTTAATAAGATATTTCTTTCAATATTTTATCCTGCTTCGTCTTTTCATTTGTTTTATCCTTTTACTGATAATCATGGGACTATGGTTTTTTCAGATGAGTCTGAAAGTTTTTAGCTTTTCCATTTTCTAAGATCCTAACTTTGACAATGCAACCATCGTCTTATCCAGTGATAGTACAGATAACTAGTGTCTGGCTGCCGAAGACAGCAGGTTTGGATTCATTCATCTGTCTACTGACTCAGATCACAAGCCATTACATGACACATCTACTTATTGGCAGTTTAGCTTAGCCCTAAGTGCATCATGTGCCTGACTCAGATGCTGATGAAAAGCTACTAATGTGAAAGCCTGGAATCTGGCTTTACAGTTGGTGGCTACAGTGGTGAGCCATACCCTTCCATGAGCTTGTACCTCAGCCTCTGCTTACCCATTACCCAGATATGTCTGCACTCCCTGTTGACTATTTGTGCCTGTGACAGCCTGGGAAGCATGACAGCTCACTAAGTATAGGTCACTTTTAGAGGAATTCAGTCACTTTCTGAGCTCTGTCGACTGTATGAGTCAGATATTTAAGAGTATGGGAGACATTTTGCAGCTAGAAGCTTGATAAAATACCTTGTAGCACCTCAAATGATACCAGATGCCTATGCTTATGCAAATAAATTCTACCCTAGATCTCCACTAATTATAGTAGGTGCTCCCTTATAGACACTATGCTTCTATTGTGGGTGTCCACCTTTAATTATACAAATGCGCCAGAAGAATGTGCTAAGAAAGGTGGTATATAAAAATCTTGATTACTAGGGTATCTGTAGTCAGAGCTTAGGGCTATACTGTCAGAAATCTTCATTTTAGAAAATTCTGGCAATATTCTGCACCTTCAGACTCAAATAACCAGCAGTCTCAAAGTTTATGAGAAAATGAAGAAGGACATCACTGCTTTCAAGATTGAATTTTTGTGATAATACTGTCCAGGTAGACACCGTTTGCAAGATTATGTAACTGTAGGTGTTGGCAGCATAATGCTATTATTCCTTTTAGTATTAGGAAAGAAGTTCATGACTGAAATGCTCAATAAATTTGCCCAATTTATCTTCAATATATATGTGTAGGGAAAATAAGAGAAAGTCGTATGCTCATTAAGACTACAGCTGACTTTTAATGGTACTTTTTCTATGTTGGATAACCTTATTAACACAGTAAATCCTTTCCTGTGTTTTTCAGGTTATTGGAACAAAAAGCTTTTGTCAGATATAAATGACTCCTTTACAACCTCATCACTGTGGGTGGGATTCATCTTCTCTAACTTCAGCCATCTACAACATATAACATCTAAGTTATTTCCCTAGGTTACCTGTGTCAGTGAAGGAAAAAAAAATCAACACTTATAGAAGTGCAGTTTTATTTTGCTTAGTTACAGAAGGACTTTGTAGTGACTCGCTCAGAGATACTCATCTACATGGTATACATCTAAGATGTTTGTTGCTAACAAGGCACATTCCCACCAGGACAAGAATGAGAAGCCTTTAAGCGAAGCCTCAGCATGTTGGAAGAAAATCTAGTGTGTCAGGAATTCAGTCAACGTATACATGATTTCCTGATGTTGCTTCAGGACCAAGGTGCTCTCCTGTCAAGGCAAAGGGTCATTTCTTTTAGCTAAACCAAGATATGTAGCAAGTGCTCTTGAATTACCGTAGGTCTGGAACTAGCACACTGGGTAGTTTGCATCACTGGCTGGTCAAGGAAATGTGGGAGCAAGTCAGAGAAGAGTCTAAGTTTTACTATGTTTATTGACATGGAGGTAGAAACTGATTTTCTTTTGCCTTGACTACAGTGTTCCCTAGTGATAGCTAACCTGAATTAGCTGTTTCAAAAGGAGTGTGTGTTTTTATCTACCGATGACACAGATTAAATAAAAGGTGACAGCTATTAAGTACTCAGGCAAGTTGTATGCATTAATAATACATTTACCATTACTAGGTAGCACAAGCAGTCTCTCAGGCCTGCATGAGTGATTTGACTACACTAATAGCTGTTCTATTGTGCCAAAAAAAAAAGGTCTTGTTTTTTAAATTAATATTTTCTTGGTAAACTGACTTTTACAGTTATTGTGCTTCTGATGTTCACATCCATTATTTTCTGGTAGCACAAAATGAAACCATGGAGGGGGACCCCAGTTTTCCTCTTACTTTCAGATATGTCATCATGGAATGCCTCCATATTCAAATCAAGTGCAGCTGCAACAGTATAAAATGGGAAAAAAATATAAGGAGGTGAGAAGTGTCCAGTGCAGTGTGCATTTGTTTTCTGTATCTCTCATGTGTGCTTTGCCACAAAGGATTCCAACTTCCCGTCTTGGAATGGAATTAACTCATGCAACACAATCATTAAAAAAAATAGAGAAGGACAATTTCTATTTTATGTATCAAAACACATTATTAGAGGTTAGTTTAAGTATTAGAAAAGTAATAGAAAAGGAGTTTCCCTCCTTAAGAGAAAAGATAATTTGTAGCCAATCTTTTCTGTTGTATACATCTTTCTCTGTGTATAATTAGCATAAATTCACACACTATATGCATAAAATGGAAAAGTTTTATATATATCATCCATGAAGATTTTTTTTCCTGGCTGAGCATTTGAAAATCACAGCTCACACCTGATCAAGAGAAAGTGATTTTAGTAGTTAAATCTCCAAAGGATCTGTCCTCTAGTTTAATTACTCCCAGCATTATGCAGACCTTCCTAGTGCTACCCTTGAAATGTGGAATCACCCTTGGCTTTTGCATAATGTGCCTGAGAAATTCTGAGTGAGTCATTTCACCTAAACTTTCAATGGAAAACTGCAAACTGCGTGTTTCTCATTTTCTGTATATCTAATGTGAGACACTAAGGTCTGATTTCAAATAGAGTAAGTCAATGGCAACTGCAAATGAATTGATGTTGCATATATAATGTGTCATGCAAGCTCATATGCTCTGAAAAATGAGCTTCTAATGACTTCCAAATTGTCATTTGAAATTAGTGAAAACATTGTATCTCATTTGCTTCATACTTTAGTTCCAGAGCCATAAAACTGAGGTTTATGTCACCTCTTTCTGCTCTGAAGTTTTCAAAATGTATTATATTAGAGCATGGAGCTATCTACACAACAAAAAGAAGAAAATAAGCATAACTGCTCATTAATTTGAACACAGTAACTATTCAGTCTTATGCAAGACATGAAGGCTGGTGACCTTTGATAATATGCAGTCTTATATTTACAGACAAAACTGTTAAAAAGAAAATTCTGACAATCTTCATTCTGTCTCTTCCCTGCTTCTGAATACTCAGCTTTGTGATTCTAATCTTGTTCTTTTGATGTGGAGCTTGGGTTTTCTTTGTTCTGCAGTTTCAGCTGCTAAGACAATAGACCCCACTTAGCGTGAAGCCTGTGTTTTCACATGATGACATGCAGGAATTTTATGTCATCTTAGGACACGGTTTTATTAAGAGATAAAGAGAGAAACAGGGGTTCCTTTCTTTAGTACTCAAACAGACTGGATTCTCTCCTCTTTGTTGCTGAAATGAGTGGGCAATTCTTTGGGAAATACAGTTCTGTCTGCACAGGACAAGTGTTCGTTCCCCATCTGGTTAGACCTCTGGTAAATGGAAATTTAAGTGCATTGCTGATTGGATTTTTTTGTTTGTTTTGATTTGTTTTTTCCTCTCAGTTCAAGCACATGTACAAACTTGTGAGTATGGAACTTACCACTCGTTCTCTATTTTTTAATAATGTGGTTGTGTAGTAATTTGTAATTTATAATGTGATCAGAAAAACAAAAACTGGTGCTTTTCTCTCCCAGGTGAGTGCTCAAACCATTAGGGTGTATCTCAAGCAACCGTTCATTTATTTTGAAGTTCAAAAGGATAGTTTTGAATTTATGAACTGAATTATGGTTTCAACTCAAATATCGCACTGCTCGGGTCAGGGCTGTGATGTAAATGATGACTTCTATGTCTTCTATCAGTTTTAAAAGAAAAAAGAATCTGCTGCCATTATCACTGCAGACCTTAATCCTGCCACTCCATGTAAAGAGACTTTGGAAATTGTCTAGCAGATTAAGGCATTAAACAAACAAGGCGGTTTAAAAGTGAGCTAGGACTGAGGTGCAGATGGGGCAATTCCAAACAGATGTGTAGCCTCACAGGAACATCGAAGCAGAGTGCAGATGCCTCTAGTGTTCAGCTGAGACACATATTGAAGAGATATATAAGGTGTTATCTGTGCCCAAATATTCAAATTCCCCTCCAACTTTTATCTCTCCGTCTGTTTTGGGTTTATTGTACTGTGCTTTGTGCCATGAATTTGCAGTGTGGCAGGTGGTTAAAATTTCCTGGGTTTGTCAGCTGTAGGTCAAGTTGGCTGGAGACAAAACATCAGATCTTCATCGACCTCTGCTGACTTTATTGGTTCCACTAACCTAGGTAAGCTGGAGAGTGACTGGGACTCTGGGAACCAGGGGTGCTTGTCACAGCCTGGAAGCAACAAAAGCTAACTTTGTATTAACTTAATCCTCTTGGTTGGTCTCATCTAGTCTAAGTCACTATAGCTTACAAAGTAGGTACAGCTGGATTTTCTCAGTCCTGCAGTATAATAGTTTAAACTGCCTACTTTAAAAAGTATTTGTCTTCACTACTTTGCAGTGGTCTTTAGCAAACAGCACACAAAGTAACCATTGCTGAGATAAATACATCTTTAAATCTTAATGAGTCTGGTAGAACTTCTTGCAGCTCTGAAGAAACATGTTATTTTGCATGTGGGAGTAATGTTTTTGGCCCATCCTCCCTACAAGTCATGTAAAACATTACACTCAATCATGACTTGCAGTCTGGATTTAGAAGAGTCCAACGTAGCTAATCAGAATCAATGTGTATACCTACAGAAATTAGTAACTAAATTTTGTTCAGGATAGTGGGTACTTTCAATCAGAAATATTCAGGATGTACTGGTATCCTAGATACAAAAGGAGCCTAATGATGTCAATCTCAGTTAATGTCAAATCTTTCCATATAAAACCCACACAAATAGCAAATAAAAATCTTATATTCCACAGGCCCATTTCAGAAAGAAAACAGTGATATAATGGCACTCTGATAAAAATGTTCCACAAAAAACAGCCAAAGGCATAATTTCTTCAAATTAACGGCATTCGACTTTGATCCTTGTGGGGGTTTTAGATATTACAGTCAAATAAGTCATTGTACTAAAATTTCAGGTCATTGAGAAACCATTGCTTTTATATCTATTAGCTTCAGTCCCACACATGAACTGCATCAGTCTTAGTTGCTTGTTAGGTGTAATTAATTTTGAAAGTACACTGTGCTGAATAAATCATATGATGCATTATACACTTTACATTTATTTGTATCCACCTTCCATTCACTCTTTTTTTGTTGAGCAGTGTATTAATCCATCCTAAGAAATAAAAACTTAAAGAAAAACATCAGTGACTGCAAAATAAAATTACCTTGTTAAAATAAAAGTGAGCCACAATTTTCTGGCAGCAATCAGATGTATTTGACAGTGGAGCCTCTGAAGGAGAGATCCAGGCACTTGGGAACAGGCCAAAGTACTGTAAGGTGTGAAAAAAAGGAGTCCTGAAGCGAGCTATTACTGAATACTGGCTGAGAGAGGTTGCCTCTAAGAAGTCAGTAGCATTTGCTAAAGGAAAGCCAAAACTGCTAAACAGTCCATATCTAATTCTGTAAGCACAATTTTAGGTATTCCTAAGCTCGACTCAGCCTTACAAGCCTTTGATGAATTTGTCTCATGTCCAGTCCCCCAAATGTTATCAAATCCACATCCTCACAAAAATTGAAAGGTACTTATAGTTAACATTGCGTCTCACTTTCAGATCAAATTTGTCTTCTACATGGTAAAAATAGCTTTTGGGCATTTACCTCAAATGAACGCCATATGAAAATCTGCACTTTTGTATGATTCTGGGTCAAGGAACAAACAAACAATTTGCAATGACCTACACCAGCTTGCCAGGTCTGCAAGCTATCAGCAGCATGTGGCAGCTCTGTAATGATGCAACTTCTCCGCCATTACATGCCCAGACACTGCAGCAAGTGGTGTTAGCAGGGATAAGGGAAATAAAACCCTTGTATACCCCAAAGATAATTGCCCCTGCCTCCTACAACCATATTGGTAATAATAATTTTACCTGTTCTTTACAGAGCTTCTCCCCCATATACACACACAAAACCCACTCCCTTCTTCCAAAAAGAGCTTCAAAATGTTTGTGATTCACATAAATTATCTAGTTTACAGTTTTCTTGCAAAGCTGATATTTAAACAAACCCCAAGCCTTCAGATTTATGTGTATCTTTGCACACCACTGAGCATTCCACTGAAACTATTTGTTGTTGTGTGATTAGTTAAGCGCATGTATAAAGTCTTTGTTATGGCAAAACTTTATTTTTTCAGACTACTCTTTTTCTAAAGAAGTACAGGGTGGAGGTTTAAACAGGTTTTAAATGGGCTTAAAAGGGACATACATGAAACTAGTTTTACTTTGAAATTCTCAATGTTTTAAGATTTTTCTCTATATATCCATACAGTTTGAAATAATATGAATTTTTCTGCTAAATTCCTATAAACTGAAGCTGCAGAGCTTTGCAGATCTTAGATGAGGTCTCTATTCCCCATCATAGGTAGGGTAAAATCCTCTCACTCTTTCTGGATAAAACGATTAAAGGAGTATTTATGGTAACTGTTTAGCTGGAGACAAATATCACCAGGCTTTATTGGAGATAGCTGTAAGAGAAAGTTTCAAAGGTCTCATACTCACACTTGGCTCACACAATGTCCTGGAGAGACATACTGGATGAGGAAGAGAGGCATTTTGGAGATGAGATCACAGGCCATGCATGAAGGAAAGTGCTATGATTTATAGGTTACATAAATACAGGTAGCCTGGCCTTCTGTCAGACTTCACATCTGTCTTTAAAATGCCGTATCCTCACAGGCAAAGCGCTCTAGCTGGCCTTGAAATCATTATTTGCAATATTTGATTTCCGGGCTCCAGGCAGCAATCACAGCAGTAGCTCCATTGCAGCGTTGCTCGCAGCCTGGCTGTTCACACCTTGGCAGGTGGATTTCCCTGTCCCTTCCTCCTCCTTTCCTCAGTGCAGAGCATGGGACAGAGCCAGGCAGCGAGCCAGGGGCTGCTGGCTGTGCTCCCCTCCCCGAGCCCTGCTGGGCTTCCCACCACGCTGGTTTCCTTCTGGCTTGCAGTGGGTGAGGATTCCTGCAAGCAGCACAGCTTCCCAGTGATGAATCACTACTCTGACAGAACACCACAGACTCTTCACATTTTATTTTCCTCCTGTGCATTTGTTTTCTTACAGTTTGTGATATGTATTTGTACGTAGTTTATCTTTGTTTTCTTGCAATGTGTGATATGTACTTGTCCATATTTAACCTCTCTGCCTCTGCATAGGAGATCTGCTGACAGAAGGGGCAGAGAACTGCTAATGCCAAAATCCTTCTTGTGTTTGGAGAGGAGCTGATTTACAGTAAAAACGTCTGGATTCTGGACAAATGTGAAGTTTAATTGATTAAAGTCTAATTGGTGTAGATAGACCTATATAGGACTTTACCACCAGCTAAACAGTATCAGGAAGAAGCGGGACTGAGGTCAGAGACTACCCTGGGACATGTAACCGCTGAGGTTTAATAAGGTGTCAAAGTGGTTTAGAAACCACGTCGAATCCCCCTCTACAGCTGCACTTTGCTACAAATCTAAATGTGGCTCATACCCCAAGGCGTCTGCTCTGACACGTTCTGATATCTGGGATTTTTTTCCAGTTGTCCACATATTTTAAAGCTCAAAGCTATTTGGTTTCACTTGTAGGGGAAGAAGTGAGTGGCTGAAAAATCTAGGCAAGAACGTTGAACTGAAATTCTCAGGGGAGACCTTATTGCTGTCTACAACTACCTGAAAGGAGGTTGTAACAAAAAGGGTGTTGGTCTCTACTCGCAAGTAACAAGTGGTAGGACAAGAAGAGTTGTGGCAGAGGAAGTTTATATTGGATATTAGGAAAAATTTCTTAATTGAAAGGATTATCGAGCATCGGGACAGGCTGCGGAGGGAAGTGGTTGAGTCAGTGTCCCTGGATGTAGATGTGGTGCTTGGGGACATGGTTTAGAGGTGGACTTGACAGTGTTTGGTTTATGGTTGGACTCAATGGTCTTAAAGATCTTTTCCTATCAAAATGATTCTATGATTTCTATGTTTTCTAGTTTCCTTTATGATATTTAAATCAATCTTAAAGGATCTATTGCAGAAAAGGGACGAATTTCTTCACAGCTGTTTCAGAATCAATACGTTTTCAAGATGATGATACACTTAACTTTGTTCACATCCCTATCAAATGCAAGAACGTCTGTAAAGCGTGCTGTCAACAAGAACTGACACCAATGTGTCTAAAATGCACTGGAAATAATAAAGTTATTTTAGTTACTACTACTAGAGTTACAGCTACTAGTGTGTTTGGGGGTGATCCTATTCTCAGGACAAGAAATTTAAAATACCTGTAGAAAGATTTATGTTCCTAAATAAGGATGCTACATTAAAGCCAGAGAAAGAGGAATGGGTATTACCTTCAAAAGACCTTATGGAGGCAGCAATAAGTAACAGAGAGGATAAGAACTGGTTTGGTGGGATTTCTGTTGTCAGTACAATGTTGCACAGATAACAAAATTTAAAACTTTGACAGCTGTATTGAGATAGTATCTCTGCTTGCATAGAAATTCTCCAGCAAAATTTATCCATCTACTTTTCTTATTAATCTGAATTAAATTCTTGTTTCTAGAGGGAAATATGTAGTCTCGTCAGCCTCTGCTGGTCTGTGTCAGTCACAGTGTCTCTAGAGATTCCTTCTGCCGCATAATCGCACTGCAGCCTTGCTCTGGAACGGAGATCTTTACATAAGAGATGCAGCACAGTTATTCTTTTTATTTTGTAATGAAAAATTTACTGAAACGCACACAAACACCTGGGCAAGTAATAACCTCTTACTCACCTACATGAAGTAACTAATAAGCCATTTGCCACTGTTAACAACTCACTGCACAGCTCTATACAGAGGTAACTAAATCAAGTACAAGTCTTCAGTCTTAAATCTGTTGGTATACAATTATGTGCCAAGGGAATATAATCTGTTTGCAAAACAAACACAATGAGGTGAAACCAGTTTTGAACTTTGGAAACACAGATTTTCCATTATAATTGTATATTTAGATAACCTTAGTCACAAAGGCCTGAGTTTCTGAAATGTGTGAGAAAGTGTATGTCTTCAAAGGACAGACAGAGAGGAGGGGAAAAAAAGGCTTCTGAAAAGCAGTTAGGCCTACGGACAAGGGGACTGAAGCTTGGTCTCCTGAATTTTTTTGACCTGTGGTTGTAACAACCTAAAACAAATTAAATGCAAATTCCAAGCAAGCCTACTCTTGGCACTGCATGAGTTGTAAGGTCTCTTTCCTGAGGTATCTGTTTTCCAATAATATAGCTCATCTGACACTGCAGGCTTCCTTCAGCAAGCCAAAGTCTTTGTCTTCTAGTCCTCTGTTTATCTCACAAAACACATGAACTCTGTGCCCCTTACCACCCTTCATAATGCTCAAATTTGCCTGAAATTAGCCAACAATTTCAGGAATTATTGGTTGGAGACCAGCAGACAGTTACATAGTGTTACTACAGTTATACTATTTCCTTGGGGAAAGCCAAAGCAATGTTTTACTTTTAATGACTTCTGGAAAAGCAGTGTAATATGGCCCTTACGGTTCCTGACCTGACTGAATTCTGGACTGACCTGTTGTTGTACTTCCGGTGTTCCTAATATTAAGGGATGGCATCTCTTTCCTGACATTGTACAGATAAATTATGAAAAGTACACAGAACTGAGCTTAAAGGTAGTTTATTCCTTTGCATTATAAAGAGGCTTATTGAAGTACACTCACTGAGACAATTCCCAGATTATCTTAGATGCCTAAGATGTTTGAGAGATGCCTTATGGAAGCAGAATGAAGCTTTCCTGCCCTCACCCCCCCAATATACTATCCACTCATTTAAATGTTTGCGTAGTTTGTCCCTTGAATTTGAAGATATTCAGCTGTCTGTCTTCTTTCGTCACGAACGTCTGGGTCTCAGACTCATACTTCACTAGGGTCACTCAGGCTTCATTACTCAAGCACTGAATTCTGAGGCTTGGTGGTCTCTGCACAGACAGAAGGCAATTCAGCATTGCTGTGATTCATGAACTTCAAGCACATTTGTTGTTTTATTGATCTCAGTAAAAGGACACAGAAAGTAGTCAACTGCAGTGCTGAATCAGAGCCATAGATAGTATGTCAATTAAATGAAAACCTAAATGCTTTATAACAAAGTATTTAATTCCCACATTCCTCAAGGGACTTGTTGAAGGTGCACATGGGTCTTTGAGAGTCACGCATTATCTGCCTGCTTTCCTGTCTAAAGAGTTCCCACTGTTCTATCAGCTGGAGCTAGTGTTATCTTCACAGTCCACCAGTCAGTGAAAGTATCAGGAAAACTTAAAGCAGTAACCATAACCTGCCCTCTTTCTCCATAGCTATCTCTAATGCGATATATGTAACTGTAGCCATAACAATGCTGGTGTTGAATTCTGAGCTGCTTCAAGGTGGGGGTTTTTTTTGTGTTTTTATTTTTTGTTTGTTTTCTGGAAAGAAAAATGGTATGGGGAGATAGAGAACTTTGAAATATTGAGAGTGTTCTTGAGGTTTTAAAAAAAAAAAATACTCTGAACATTTGAAATTTTTTTTTCCCTGGAAAATAAGTGTTTTCAAATCTTGATTTGTCAAAAATCCCTGTCATCTAGAACAGAAAACTCACTGATCCACTCCATATTAATAAATTGTAACAATTGCATCAGCTAAAGACTCAGAAATACTATTCATCTTCTCAGCTTTCCTTTAGAAATTTTGTTTCCTTCCACCCATACTCAGCTGTTAAGTGACTGTAATATTATGCATGATGGTTCTTTCACTTCACCTTTAACCCTGACACGTCTGTTTTTCACTTAGCATCTTTGGTTCCCTGAGGGGTGCCAGAGTGGGCTTGGATCCCACAACAGTGCACAATGCTGTTGTTCCTGTGCCCTTGTAACGAGCAAACAGCAAAGTAACAGATGATGGAGCGGGAAATGAGGGGATCACTGCGAATTAACGATGGAAGAGTTCTGGAGGAAGTTTAAGGCAAAGCAATTGGAAAACCAATGGCTGAGAAAGGAAGAAAAGGTGTAAGGGATGAATCACAGATGGGATCAGACACTGGCATGAAGGAGGGATAAGAAGTGGATGAACTGGTCACCGAGTTGATGTTTAGAAGAGGGAGTTAATGCACCTTGTATTCGGCTTTAAATTAATATTTGAAAGATTGAGGTCAAAGCCAAATATTGATCCAAAGCCAAAAGCCCATATCCACTGTGTTTATCAATGCTTAAAGGCTTTAGTCAGTATAGCAAAGGGCTTCCAAGAAATGCTTGATAGAGAATGACAAACAGACTGGCTCAATTCTGCTCTTATTTTCACACGAGACTGGCCAAATATCCAGAGAGAAAATGTAATCCCCAGTTTGACATTATCTCTTTCTGTGAAGCGCATAACATACATTTAAGCATCAGGATAAATCACTCCAATGTGGATACATGAAAAAAGTCTGGATTACATTTTAGCTTAATTTAAAATAATCGTGTTGTCATTGGATTTATATGGAGTAATCTAAAATGAAGTATCCCAAACCAGTGATATATTCCTTTATTTTTAATTGCTATCCTCTCTCCCACTGACTCAAAAAATCATTAAAAAACAGACATTTATCTTGAAATGTCAAATTTCAATGTTAATGACTAATTTATGTCTACAATATGAAATACGAAATATGAAACATATTCAGGAATTCAGTTCAAATGCTCTTACAGTGCCATCTGCTGAAAAGCAGCTAAAGCTAAAAAGCATTTGGCAGTTCATTCTTGCTAGGATATCTGTAAATTCTTGGTCCATCTTGGATACTTTTCAGTTTTTTATGCCCTACAATTTCACAACACAAAATCTGTAGCCCCAGTACAGGAGGAGATGTAAACTCTGCATTTATCTATATCATTAAGTGTGAGTGGTATCGCTGAAAGGTAAGCATGTACCTAAATGTCTGAAATAAAAGTATGCTAGAGATGCCTAAGGTTTAAATTTGGATTTATATATGCACAGCTCAAGGGCTGGATATCAGCAGCAAGATTTTTCCCCCTGTCAGGTTGCCTTTGATAAAGCAGCCTAAATTTATTAAACACTGTTATGTTTAAGAAAAACTAAGCTGATATGTGTTGGGTGATAAATTTTAAATTGACTTCAATTCTCCTATCTACAAAAGCTTCTTACGTATGTGAATAATTCTTTTACAATGAACAAGATAGACTACATGGATTAAAGTAAGCTTTTGTCTGAATTTGTGTGCATTCGGGGCGTATGATAACAGCTCACTTGTCTGAACTCAAAGATTTTTTTTTTTATTTATTTTTTTTTTAATCAGCAATTGATCTGAGTTTCAAATTGGTTCTTAATTGCAGCTGAAGATTTTTGTGCTGCTTGCTATGTTAAGCAGCCTCATCCTTCATTCTTTTTATATTTGTTTATAAATTCCTCTGGCTTCTCAGTCCAGAGGGAATCAAATTTTCAACAGGTCTCCCATAAGATCTGGTCAATAAGCTCAAATCTGTGTACATGCATCTCCACTAGAAATGCAATGATTTTTTGGTTTTTTTGGTGTACATATAGATGTGTGCTATTCTGTCAGTGAAAATCAGATTATTTCTTCCCTCCTTGAGCTCCAAGTGGTGTTTGAAAATGCAGTGTATTTGGCATTATCCTCCTGCTTGAAAAGTTTACAATGGTCATTTCAGGAAGAGAATTAACAAAAGCTATTCCAGTAATTAATCACAAGCTGCACACTGTCACAATGGACATTTCACGAATAACCTAGAGGCTGAAATTCATTTTCATGGGTTCTTCCATGAATAATTTAGCCTTGTAAAAACAAAGTCAATCAGTAACACAATGAAAGAGAAAAAAACTGAATTTCAATTAACTGTGCCAGCCACCATGACTAATTCTACCCACAGTTCAACTGATGTAGGACATACACAAGGTTTGCTCATAAGTACTAAACACTCTCAGGGTCTGGCAGGTGATACTGTTCGAAGGTGTTTGTGTGAGTTTTTGGTAATAAATTATATCAGCTTTGAATTGCCCAAGCCAAGCAAAAATTACAAAGAGGCATTGGATTGGGCTCGTGTCTTCTTACTTTGCTTTTTCAGGGTTTAAATTCATACATAACTGGATTCAGACACCTGGACTAATCTCCCTAAATTCTTCCTGTGGTTACTGTAGTAAGGCACACTTACTCCAAGGGGTAAGTCAAAACAAATGAATTTCAACTCCATTCCTGACCTGTCCTCTGGCAAGTGTCTTTCCCTCTTCTCTCTTCCCAGTTTCTTCACTTAGGAAGAAATATAGGCACATTATTGTCTGGAGGCCAATATTAGGCTCTATGAAAGCATCTTTGAACTCCTTCTTTCCCTATGTCTTTCTCTGTTTAAAGCTCTGGTAAACAGCATGATGATAAAACAGTACTCAGTAAGGCACAAAGAATGTCTGGGGCAAATGCTCCTTATGTGCCTCCATACAGACTTTCTGTAGTCACCAACTTCCATGCTGCTTAAAAAAAAAAAAAAAAAAAGTGTAACAAAAAACCCCACTTGGGACAAAATATTCCAAAGATGTGCATAAGTATCTAGATGGCTTTAAAAGATTTAACAGATGCCTGTGTCTGTAGGCACCTGCTTAGTTGGAAATTTCAACACAGTTTTCAAAAAATTGTGTTCTGAATCGAAAAGAAATACTGTGTATTTTGCTGAACGCTGCACTGTCTTCAATACCGAGAAAGATATCAACAAAAGGACTTTGGATCATATTTATGCGTTTACCAGAGATGGTGGGTAAACCAGGGATTCTGGTTGTTACTTTGAAGTTTTTTAATCAGACCACTGTGTTTAGTAACCATACCCTAAAAGAAAAATAACTGATTTCTATGAAAGAAGTTAATTGACAACTGCTGAATATTCTGAGAGCTTTCTAAGGTCTGTGGATTGACTACATGGTTGCAGTCAGCCTGATCCTGTTCTTATATTTCTCTGCTTGCAAAAATGGATTATTTCCAATGGGCTTCATTTTGAAAAATGCCCTAACTTTCGTATTGTTGTTACAATAATAGTAACGAGAGTAAGCTTAGCTGCCTATTTTGGCTCAGAGAAACAACTGAATTATATATGCAGCTGATGGACAAAGAGAATCATTACTCCAGCAAACTCCAAAATCTCTCAGAACACTGCAGTATTAAAAAAGAGAGGAAAAATAAAGAAACACAATAACACACCCAAATGTTAATACTTCCCAAGCGTAACCATTGCTTAACATGGTGTCAGAAAACCATTTGTTTTTTATCAAGATTCAGGAATTTTCACTCATTTTTAAGGCAAGATCTAAGGTCCACTAAAATTCTTTGGACCAGCTGCTGTTCTGCTCAGTTATCTACTACAATGGTCAAAGAAACAAGTATTTAGCTGTAGGCTACAAAACAATTGGGAGTTGTGATTTTGAGTGCCTACTAGGAGGTACTGGAGAAGATTTTGAATTTCACCCATCAATCATCATTAAGGAAAATATGCTCAGGTAGTTAAACTATTGGTTTGAGATGCTGTTTTCTCCTTGGAGTATCTGCTTGGGTTGACTAACTCACATACCACAAATGTGCTACTTAATTATTGTAAAATCTTTTGACTCCAGGCTGTAGAGGCTGATGAGGAATTCGGTGTTTCTTACAAATAACTGCTCATGCATCCTGTTACTGTGCACTGTACCAGACCCTAGGCATTGTTTATGTGCACTCTATCAGCTGGCTTCGAGATGCTCAATGTCCTTACACTCTTCAGTCAGCTTCTGCCCGAAATTACATATTTACAACTCTAATGACTTTCAGTGAGATGAAAACGCAGGGCTGAAACCTCCCCTGACACTTTTTTAAGAGGCTGCTTTAATCCCCACCTTGGAATTTCAGGCATTTGCATTCCATCCAGCAGTTTTAGAAAAAACACTCAGCTCCGTTCATCAAAACATCGTCCTCCCCTCAGTGTTTTGGACTGCAGGTTACTAGAAGTCAGGGAAACAGAGTGCTTAAAAAAATCACTTGATAGTTCCCTAAATTACATTCCTGATTATACTTAAGAAATTAGAACTCCATTACTGTTCTAAATATCACAACCACTGAGATTTCCTAGGGCTGTGCAGAAGAATATGGACAAAGTGGGGGATGGTCCTGCACATTGATTGGGGTTCTGCAGGACACTGCCTGCTGTGCCACACAGGCTACGCAGCCCGCCGGAGAGAGAGACGAGAAGCAGAGACAAAATGTACTTCTAGTTTATACCTAGAAGGTATGGTGTATCCTCTGTGGAATAAGACAATAATATGTTCAGAAAAAAATGTGCAAAAGCAAGGGCATTGGGTACATGTGTAAGAACTGAACATCTGTAATCACTACAACCATCCTTGTGAAGCATTGTCACTCCATCCTTTCCCTTCCCTTTCCTTGCTCTCACCTGTCTTTCCAGAGAGGCTTTACTGGTATTTGCCTAAGGCAAGGTTTAGTAGGAGCTGCAATATCTTTCTAAAGTTTAGCACAACAGGAAGAAAAGATAAGCTCTCAGGTATGCAGACCCTTCCTCAACTATGTACCCAAAAGTCTGTGTATCCTTGTGCTAACTGGAGGGTTTTGTTTAAAGATATGTTTTTCCAGCTTGATAGGGAAAAGATGTGGCTCATTAGGAGAAGCAGGTGAAATGGAGGTTTTTACAACCTGGTTTGGGACTCATTTACATCTTCATTGTTAATGCAGATCAGATTTACTAAAATTCTTAGCTGCTAAATAAGAGATGTCTGAGGACCTCAGGCCTTCACTCTGGCAGTGTTGTTGTGGATGTTATTGGCTTGGAATTCAGCTGTGCTTCGGGAGATGTGCATGGCTCGTTTATCACACAAAGTGTGAATATACTAATGACCTGTGTTTGGAAAGGCTAAAAGGAACACTAAGTCTATGGCTGGCTTTTTTACCTGGGGTCAGTGAATCTTTATAAACCAAAACCCCCAATTTTTATTTTTCAGTGCAACAATTACTTTGGCTAAGATTTCCCAGAAGGGCCAGAGGGTTTCAGCCTTCCCAACAACAGCCAGCCTGCTGTGTCCTCCCACGTAGTGTCTTGAGGTAACAGTCTTAGACTGTATCTTTTCCTGGTCATCCTCATTTATCTCATACAACATACAACTAAAGCATGCCTAAATAAAATACTACTTCCTGCTCCAGTGCAAAAAGAGTAGAATTTAACTAAAAGATTGTGGAGAATTTTAAAATTAACTCTCAGCCTTAAAACTGAGCTCTCTGCTAACGCACTAAAGAAAATGCTGCTTCTCTATATCGTCATAGATGTAATGGGAAGCAAATTTAAAGGAACACAAGTGAGTATTCTTTGACTTGTCCCAAGTCTTCTGGTACTGGCTTCAGTGTGATTTAATGGCATTTCATTGCTAACCAGATACTTAAATATTCTGCAGAATCTGCAACTTCAGTTGCAGAATCTGCATTTAGTGATGTCAAAGACAAATTCCTTCCTAAACTATAGGATATGTAGGATCAATGTAGATATGCAGTTTTAGCAGTAAAAAATAAAAGGGATTGAGGGGGCAGGAGGAAGGGAATATGTTTGTTAAAATAGGACAGGTGTGGTCTGTCTAATTCCAGTCCATAAACAAAGAATATGTCTTCAGCATGTTTGCATTACAAATTTCAAGGTAAAACACATTTAGCAAAACCAGCGTTTCCCAGACTTCATGGGCATATTAAGCAAATCCTGCATTTTATGGTATGCTTTACTCTCTGTATTAACCTAGAGAGATTTATATCAACAGAAAGAAAAGGTAGGATCTGGTCATTACTAGCCAGTGAGATTGAATTGGAATGATGTCTATATAACAAGCTTTAACAACTTGTTGCTAAACATCTAAATTCATAAAATTAATAGGAAAAAAACCCCAACCAAACAACAAACCGATCAACCAACCAAAAGAACCCTAGTGTACATATTTTTAAAGCTTTCAAAAATGGTGAATTTTCCACTTTGATTTTCAGAATTGTTTTTCAGTGTATTGTCCAGCTCCTCATACATTTTCATAATAGCAATACTTAGCACTGCCTAATAGCTTGTATTTTCCTGGCTGCATGCAAACTATTACTGATGTGCATCCATATTGACACAAATTAGGCCCGCATGTAGCTTTATCACGTGCATACAATTTCTCCATCATTTAATCTCAGTCATAAATGACAACTTCGGAGTTCTCTGCCTCTCTAAATCTGCATTTCTCATTGAATTTAAATGGATCTCAAATCTATAAATAACTGCATCAACCCTGAATATTGCATTGAATTACTTTGAGTTTGCTGCTGTTCACATGGCATTCATGCTGGTCTTTCATGCTGTTTGCATTAAACCTCTTCTTTCTAAAACAACCTCCTGTATTCATGATTAACAGCTCAATCTGAGGTTGAATTTTTTAAGCTTTTTCTCTGACTTTTTAAAAGGGTACCACTGGTGATCTGTGGCTACAGCTCGACCATTGTTCTTTTAAACAAGACTTCATTTGGAGTCACAATGGTTAGAACTGAGTTTGAGCAAAAATAGTTGGTCTATTTTGCAGAAGGCAAACTGAAATGTAGCACAGAATTATAGTGAGAATAATAGCATCTTATTACAAGCAGACAATGCAGTATGTGCCCAGTAAGAGAGACTCGGGCTGTGAAATGGTAATTTCAGTCAGCTGCTACTCCCCACTGGAAGCAAAATGTGGTTCACTGGTTGTGCCTACAATGCTGTTATGGAGTGTTCCAGACAGGACCAGGGATGAGTTTTCTGTTTTATCTCTGGCTGTAGCAGCAGCTTCAGGGCTGGCTCTGAGGAAACACCGTGAGGAAACCTCCAGCACTGATTGTGCCGCAGTACGCAAGGAAAGGTGCATCTTACCACTACGAGCTATGTGTTACACCCTGCCACTGGGACAGGAGCCTCTGTCTAGCCCTTTTGGGCTAGCAAAATGTTGCAGACACTCAGCATCCATGATTATGTGGACGTAGTGCTGCCTAGCAGCTGCTCACTGTTTTCTGCTGCAGGAGCAGATGGAATTTAGTCTTGCAATAAGTTTAGGCTGCTCATAGGGCAGTATAAATGTGCAGAACCTAGTCTTTCATGCAGCCTGTGTTTCAGGTCATTAAGGACAGACTGAGCATCCCTCTTGGGGAAAAATTAAGTGCTCCTTAATATAAAAATTAGATTCATAGTTCAGATCTGAATAGGTAATGGAGGAAGATAAGATCAGGAGCAGACAAACTCAGAGACTGATGTTAGTTCACATCAACGTAGGCAATTCTATTAAGGAACATAGACATGCTGGAAAGGACTACAAAGACCTGCCCAGATCTACCATCTGATAGAGGCCTGCAACATTCATTTAGAGCTGACCAACTCTACAGAATAAGACCCTCTGTGTAATACAGGAGTTGATAATAAGTGGGTTGCCCAGACACTCAACATATTGCAACTGCTACCTGCAAGGAAAATGGGTATTTTGCTTCAAAAGCAGGGGATTATTTCAAAATCATATTGAAATTAGGAAAGAATGAGATATTTGCATTCGCAAGGAGGTATTATAATAAGCAAAGGTGAAGCTAGAGTGAAAGATGGAGATTTTAAATGACTCTCCAAGGTTTCTTTGCTATCTTCCTTTTCTCAACAGTGTCTCATTTGTGCACAGATTCTATTTTTGTTAGACGGGTCCACAGTGGTCTGTGGTGGTCCATTGTGGTTAAGGCAAACAAATTCCAGAGTAGGAAAAATAATAAAACCCTACTGTGACTGGGCAAGAAGGTGAGAAAGACCTTTGAGCTCCATTCACTTTTCAGTGCCTGATTTTTCCAGGTGAGGATTTAACAGTTGCTGCAAAAAGGTGTACTTTAACTTATTGAAGGGGAGAGATGTGCACAAACACATGAACATGCCATGTTCCACTTCAGATCCTTTCTAAGAGCATCAGTGAGGCCCAAACCAGCCACTGGCTCTCCTGCATTTCAGTGAAATTCATCTCCGTGCAAAGATAGGCAAACACAGCCCAACTTAAAAAAAAAAAAAACTTTTACTCTAAACCAAAAGCAAAAACAAATAAATGTGCTATGAGGAGAATGCTCCTCAAGGCGCCATTCCCATAATGATTTATAAACAACCGTCCAATTTAAGCCAAGTGTTCTATGTGTCTGCTAAAAATATTTCAAAGATACCCTTGCTGTTACGGTAATTAAACATACATGAGATGGAAAATAACAAACACACAAAAATAGCTATAGTTGCCCAAGATGACTTATAAATATAAAAGTTATATTTAATAAGTAAAATAGAATAGTGTAGTGACAGTGGGGTGAGATCGTAAAACTCACAGAAAATAATGTGCTGTGCTAGAGGATAACAAAAAGCTTAAGTCTGAAGGGCAGAAATTAATGATGAATAATACTGAACAAGAAAATAAAATATTGGTGTGCAAGAGACTTGAAATGCTCAAGACTGCATGAACAGCATGATTATCCACAATGATTACTAAATTTTCTTATGAATCTTAACAATGCCAGCAGCATTTCATTTCTTCCTAAGACCAGCAGAACATTGCACAGGAAAAGTGATCAGCCAACTCCTTAGTTAAAGGGGAGGTGAGGTTCTGCACCACTTTCAGACACTTCCCCTGAAGGAATTGAATCATACATCTAATTAAGCTGTGCAGGCATTTTTCTCCAGTACAGCCTTTAAGGGATGATAGGAAAGAATCCTAAAAGACTCTTAAAAATCTTGTCCTGCCCAAAATAACAGATATGTTTTTAGAAGCGTAGCTCTCTTTCATTCATAGACTCTTTTATGAAGTGTTATTTTCTTCCTGCAAAATGTGAATTTCTGAATAGAAAGAAAAAAATAACTACTTCCTATCCCCAAATTCATTGTAATTGTTTCCTTCCTCGTAGCACGTAATATTAAAAAATAGGGAACTTTGTTTTTAATGCAGATTTGTTTTGTGCGACTCATGGATCAGCAGGCCAAACTTCTGATGAATGAGATACTGTTAAACACTGAGCAAAAGCAAACTTGATAAGGTCTCATAGAGTTATCCATTCATGTCAAACAGTTGTAAATATTATTATGTATTCTTCTTATACTAATCAAATAGTTCTGACTTACATAATGAAAATCTTCAAAATGACCAGGGCAAGAGGCATTTATACATCACAATGATTTCCAGCTGCTTTGCTTTATTTTTATAGCTCTCACTTTAACAGGTGTATGCGAGAACTTTTAGTTTAGAAAATTGACATAAGAGGAAAGACCAACAAGTGATTTTCCTATGGTTTCACCTTCCGTGGTTGAGCTTTGCGAGTGTTCCTACTGACACACCATTTAACTGTTATTATTCCAGGGAAAGATCTACCTAGACTAAATGTAAACTTGTGACATTCTGGAGATCTCTAGACAGTGTCCATTTACATAATGTGAGAAGTTTTTTCCATATTTAAAGTCTTCAGTACCTTAATTTCACCTATCCTTGTCTGAATAGATGAATTAGAATGAGGATCCATCCAGCTTTCAAGTTGAAAGCCCAAAAAAAATCCTGAACTTTCTCGACTTCCAGACTCAGACTCTTATTTTTGCCTTTTTTTTGCCTTTGTGTGTGTGTGTTATTAACGACAGCATTATGCTTTGGCTTAACAAAAGTGAATACTTGTCCAGATACTCTTTTAATATTACACAGCAGAAAGTTTATAGAAAAACCTGTTGAAATTGTGGAGGCTTTGGTTCTGCAGCGAATGACGTCTCTGACTGCCTGGAGTTAAGATGTGTCAGTTCTGCATTTCTCTGTCAATTGCAAAAACCTGAAATGGGTGGAGTTCATCCCTCTTTTCTTCCTCCTGACATCATCTCAAAAAGCAGAGAGAGAGAGAGAGAGATGTGTTGCTGGTTAGAGCCCTGTTGGCCAACCTGTGAGTCATACTCCGCTGAGGAGTCTCACCAGTGATGAAGGAGAGACCAGGAGTAAAGCTCAGCTTACCCAACTTTGCCAAGCTCCTTAGTCCAACCCCCAACCAGAGCCAGCGTTTCTGTAAGAAGGCAGCACTGGTGACCCATGGCATAGCCCGGGGAGGTGCAACAGCAACAGAGGTCAGAGGAAGGTAAGGAGGCAGCACTGAGAGGATGCAGAGCTTGGGATGTGGGAACATCAGTGCCAGAAGATTGAGCAAGGTATGGCAGCAGCTTACCAGAGAGTGCAGGGAGCTCAGTGTGGGAGAGAAGCATGGAGCAAAGGAGGACATTCTGGCAGGGGCTAGAGGAAAGTAGGAGGAGGCAGAAGCACTGAGACCTCCCTAACTGTTGTTGGCAACCCCCAAGGTCAGTTATTCCTATGGAATATGGAAGTGAAAAAGTTAAACCGTACTCCAAATGTAGGCAGGGGAATTTTACTCTGAGTCTCTAATTTCCCATCACAGTGTCCCACTTGACCAATCTGGTACGGAATTGGTATCTTCCACTGCAATGGATACATCCCTGGGAAGGATTCTATTTTCAACCGTTTTGCATTTCAAGTTTCCCAGCCAGCTCCAGTGTATGGCTGCAGAGCTGGTTTCGGTAAATAAGCACCATCTGCCCAGGTTTTCCCAGGGCTAGTTCCGTCTTTGCATGAAATTTTTTAACGCTTTCTAACTAGCCTGGTCTAAATACAGATTTTGCAAGTTTTATTCTGTGCTGCCTGGCTTGGGTTTGATGGTTATGTTACTCTACTAGTTCAGTTGAGTTATATAAAATAAAAAGAAGGCATAAACAAGAAAAGAAAGAAGATGATGTCTCAAACAGTATTCCGTGTGTTCAAAACAATGGTATGAAAATCTGCAGCTTATAAATCCTCTAAAAAGGTATAGTTTTCCATGGTTTGCAAAGCTGGCTTTCCCAAAAGATTGCTATCTGAAAGACACAGGATTTCCCAGGTCTTGTGTCAGAGTGCACAGGCAGTGGAAAGAATCCCAGGCATGGCAAAAGAGTCTTATTTAAGAAACAAAAACAATATGGTGTGTCAGGACAGATAACAGGTGCAATATTACAAAGGAGCTCTGCAGCTAACTGTATTTTATCCAACTTCGAAAAGAGTGCACTTTAATTAGCCAGCATATTCCACATACATGCTATGCACCAGCTTAAGTTACATATACATGTGTTTTTCCTTGCACCAACAGAATGAGGAAGTTTGAGATAGATCTTTTAGAAACTCCTCTAGAAAACTCTTAGGAAAACCCCCAATCCTTTCCTGCATTCAAAAAGAAACACAATAAAACTCAGAATATTCAGATTTCACTCAAAATTTGCGAAAATAAAATTCATTAGTCACTGTAATTCACAATCTAATATTGAATTGAAATGCAAGTCTTGACACCAGTGCTGGCTTATAAGATAGAAGGATCTAATAAAAAACTTTTGTGTTCAGGCCATGTCCTTAGGAACACATAGATTTTGTCTGTGTTTTCTGAGGATGAGGACTAGAACAAATTGCCCTCAGTTGGTTTTCTCAGTTTCTAGGACTAATTAAAAGCATATATATATATATATATGTATATATAAAAACTCAGAGGCTGAGAGCCCAGGTCAATACTACATTTTAGGTAGGCTGTGCTTTCTTGTGATATATTTAAGTGTATCTACTATCCATGCCCTTTATACACGCTCCCATGGTGTTCATGGTAGTAAACAAAAAGCCAGAAAAGGAGCAACTAGGCTACAAGATAAAAATAACAAAGCCAGTAGTGAAATGAATCGATAAAGACCATGGCACAGAGGTTTCAGTCTGGGATACGGCAACAAATAAAAACAATGGGCTGATTTCTGACTGTGTCAAAGAATCAGAGCTGAGAAAGAAGGCAGAAACTGTGAGAGTGGTGGCAAGGAGAACCCTTGGAGGGCTGAGTTTGTAATCGCTGCTTTGAAAAGGGTAAAGTGAGAATCAAGGGGGATTTTCACTCTACTTTTCAAAATATGAAGTGTGATAAATACAAAGACAGTGAGCTGGAATAAGAAAATTAATCCCTTCACAGCCCTGGGGGACAGATGAGGACCACAACAGAGGTCCCTGTATCCAAGCCTCTCTGAACCACTTCTGCTCTGTAATACACAGGCTGCACTGTAAACCTTCTTACCCTTGGGAAAATGGAAATAGACACAATTACTAATTTTGAGAAGTTTTGCGTTTGCTATCAGCAATTGTGCCACTTTGGCTCCAGGCTTCTATATTGACACGCATTCTAGTTATGCTGAGGCATTTTAGTTCCAGTCCTATATTTGGTATTTACCTACAGGTCAGGCTCTGAGCTCATCTGAGTAACACCCTTTTTCTACCGATGTGATTATTGTCAGTGACTGAAGCGAAACTAGTAGATAATGAGAAAAAGTTCTACAATACACATAATGGTATACTAAAATCTCCTTGTCTTGAGCTCTGTACTTCATGTTGAGGGCTGATTCTGAAGAAGTGTTTACTCATGTCTTGTTTCTTTACTCATTTCTTGGTTCATTTAAAAATTATTAAAAATATCTTTCTGTCTTCCCTTGGATTTCATAGGTCTAGGTATCTACTGGGTTAGGTGTGACATCAAATGTAAAAAGCTTCAGAGTACTGGGGAAAAAAACCAGAAAACTATTAATTTCCACAGAGTACTTTTTTTCATGTTTTTAAACTGAAAAATGCTACAGAAGTAGAACATTAAAAAAGAAGAAAGAACAGTTCCTATGGCAAACCATTTTTATCAAGTACAGTACTGAGTAACAACAAATGTCAATCAACTACAGTAAAAAATTGGCCCTGACAGAGGAATTGTTCAAAGCAACATTGTCTGAGAGTAAAGTGGCTCTCAGAATTGTACATGAGGCATTTGGAGCCTCGCACAACAGGCTTAAATTAATTAGTTTATTCTTGCTATTGTAAGTTTTCCCTGCTTTATAAGCAGGTTACTTTCTTATTCTTGTTGCATCGTTCAGCTGGCTTCAGCCCAGCTTGACATTTTGCTGCCCTTATCATCTTTTCTCTGCAATTTCTGATTGACTTTATTTTTTTTCTTCTTCCTCTCCCTTGCTTGCATCATTCTTCCCTGTTTCCAGCACAGACATTTATTATTGTCCTTTTACCTTGAGCAATCCTCCTTGAATACATTTAGATGCCTTTTGATCCTCACATTTTCATTTTGCTGAGATATGGCTCTCTCTTCAGTCACTTGCCACTGCCAGACAGACCTTAGCAAGTCTGCAGATCTCCACTGCCTTCACTGGAATCACTCCACTTTATATTAGCAGAGGATTTGACTTAAGATCTAAAGATGCTTCCTGTGTTATGCTTCAAGAGTTGCATCGTTACTTTCTCTCTTTAGTTTAAAATCTTTCCTGTAAAGAAAATGACCCATTGCCCCCTTGTAGTAGTACAGAGTCTTTTAATAAGCTATATATACTTTTAAAATGAAAAATAGATTTTACAAAATCTTTTTTGTTCCACTCAAGCTATCACATTTATATTTGAGAAGATCTGAAAAGACTTTAGAAAGGAGATGAAATGAAAGCAGGAACTCTTAATTGAAATAGTCCTTGCAGCCTGTGAAATCAATAGATTGAAAGATCTGTCGGATCATAGGAATATAGTTCAGGAGGCAGCCAAATCTCTGCTGCTCTATACCTTCGTACTGTTAAAATTACTGTAGGAATATAAAACACAGCCTAGAACAAGCAGCAAAGGCTCATTACAAGCGAGCTCAAATGCACTTTTGAACCTGTGGAAAGGGTGACATTTGAGAATATTCCAGTAATACAGACCAGGGTTTCAATGACTGCACTAGCACTGCCTAACTTATCTTTGAGGTTGAAAACTCGTTTCCAAACTGCATTCACTGCTGTTTCAAACACAAAAGACTCTCTAGTGAATGTAATAACCCTCTCCAAATCACAGAGATCTGTGTAGCTTTGTACAGGGGCATTACAGGACTAAAGTTCTCCTTTGCTGTCATTCAGGGGACATAAGCACTAATAGGGGCAAAAATCTCTGAACACCTGTCTAACCTTTCCCCGTTATAAAAGAGAGGATGGTAAACGTTAGGAGATCAGCTCTGAAGCAGGAGAGTAGAATGATTTCAAACACTCCAGAGAAAGGAGGAGGAAGAATTGCAGTTTTCTGCTGATAAATAGGAGAGTAGTGCACCATGACTGAAGTCTACCTGTCCTCTGAGGAGACATCCATATGGCATCCATGTCGAGGAAGGCACCTGTGCCTCACACATGGCCTTCCCCAAGACGATGTGAAGCTTTGCTGTCTCAAGTTTGCACACCCTCATATGGGAACAGGGTTATGCTCCTTGTTGTGCCTTGACTCACTAAGACTCCCATTGATCAAATCCACTGTAGGTAAGCCTCCGGTTCACTTACCCACTGTCACTGGAAGTGATAGTCACCACCCTAATATACACCTCTTAAACTATTGCTTTTGTTTCTGGAGGACTGAAAAACAGAGGGCTCATTTCCCTGGCAAGTCTGGCAACACTCCTATGAAGACCCCAGATGATTCTCTCACTCTTCATTATGCCATCAAGTTTTAAATAACTCATATATATAAAGTTCTTCTGATGAGGGAATACTACATAAATCTGAATTAATAAATACTTTTTCTGCATATCTAATTTTTTCCCTTCTGTCCTGCAGCCAAGAAAACACCATTAGAAAAATATAGGACCCCCCACCTATTTCCCACAAGGCTGAGATGAGAGGTATTGCTCCCTTCCTGCCTGTTTTGAGCGCCATTCATAAAATAAACTTATTTCCTCAGAAGCAGAATAGTTGTTACATTTGCACTAATATCAGCATATACAATAAGACATCAGCAAGTGAAATCCTGATTCAACCAACAACATACCACAGTGTGGCAATAGTAACAGCATACAGCTGTGCTTCTGACTAGCCTTGACTGGAATAGTTTAAATCCTAATCAAAATAGTTATTTTAAAAATCTATTTCACGATCTTAGCACCAAAATGTGATTTCTTACTCAGCAATTCTTCCGTTACGTATTTTATGCAAGCTGAGGGATAGATGATAAACATTTTATTTTATTTAGCTTAATGTGCAGGACCACCCTGCAACACTTTAATTATTTGTCTTTTAATCTCCTGGGCATCCATAGCACAATATCCAGCAACTAGACAATGGCAACAACTGCCGTTAGCACTCTGCAGTACAGCACAGTAGAAAAATCATCTAATATGGGACTTGACAACAGAAGCGGATGAGTACCTAGATCTTTCCATAACAGAATCATATGCGTAGATATTGGTTTTGGTTTTCTGGTTTGTCTGTTTGTTTATTTGTTTGTTTTAATTCTTACCTGTATGTTAGTAAGAATAACACTGCTGTAGAATATGCATTTTCACATTGCAGCATCTAAGATCATAGTTACAAATTTCATTTCTCTTGCAAGTTAGGTGAACTGCTAGCAATCAGATGTTTTCAGTTGCCTTTACTACTAAATTCAGGAGAATTTAGTGGGAGGAATTTCCTGATAATAGGTTGATATCTAAGAAAAATCTTAACATCCTCTTTCTTTTTTTTTTTTTTTCATTTTAGTAGTAGTAATTTTTTAATAACAGGTTGATAACCTTGTACTGATGGTTGAGCAATTTGCTTCCTTAAACCAGTGCTCCCGGAAAATATGCTGTACACATTTTTTTATGACACAGTGCAGAAAATACATGAGATATTTGGGTCAGCTGTATCATCTCAGAAAACAGCAGAAGACTGTGTGAATTCTGCAAAATTGATAGAAACTATCCTGAATGTGCTTTGAACAAAGGGCTTTCAGTTCCATCTGTTTGGCATTCTCAGTGGTTTCCATAAAGATTTAAAACCCCTTTTATTAACTAATTCAAACAAATATAGGCTTTTGCCCAAACTGAAATACATGATGACTTGTCTGTGGACATATGTTTGGGCATTTATTGCGCATTACATAATCTTACACCAGTGAAACTTCTTTCATGCTAAAGTGCTTTAATATCTATCAGCTGTAATGAGTTTTGGCCTATCTGGGTGGTATTTGCTGGGAGTGAGCTCTTCACAGATTTTGCAGCTGCATTCCTTGAGTGCCAGATTGGAGGCTGGCTGGGCAGTAATCTGATCAGTGCTTTGTCAGCTAAAGTTCCATGGCCAGATAAATTAGAAAAAGGCAAGGCCTTACCTGCCACTATCTCCTCGTATGCAGTAACTGTCAGGTCTGATGCATGCTTTTTCATCCTGGAAGCAAAAGTCATAGTGATCATTTGATGATCTTGAGGGCGTCTTCCAACTGAAATGATTCTATAATTCTATGATTTTACAATATGGATGTATTTGCATTTGATAAAGCAAGTGACAATTTAGGTGAAGCCTCTTTTAAGATGAGTCTTACATATGACCGTAGTCAGAACAGTTGTGCTCCAGGTACCCAGCCCCCTGAGCCAGAAGACAGGGATGGGGAGCAGTATGAAG
The DNA here is from genome assembly GCA_013399365.1 of Pampusana beccarii. Classification (NCBI taxonomy): domain Eukaryota; kingdom Metazoa; phylum Chordata; class Aves; order Columbiformes; family Columbidae; genus Pampusana; species Pampusana beccarii. The sequence goes on along the minus strand of VWYH01004037.1, from coordinate 192,393 downwards.
CCTCAATAATCCAAGGGGAAATGGTTAGCGAACTGCTACACCACTTGGACACCCATAAGTCTATGGGGCCAGGTGGGATACACCCAAGGGTGCTGAGGGAGCTGGCGGAGGTGATCACTAAGCCACTTTCCATTATCTATCAGTAATCTTGGCTAAATGAGGAGGTCCCAGTTGACTGGAAGTTGACTAATGAGATGCCCATCTACAACAAGGGCAGAAAGTAGGATCCAGGGAACTGCAGACCTGTCAGTCTAACCTCAGTGCGAGGGAAGGTCATGGATCAGATCATCTTGAGTAACATCACATGACACATACAAGAGAACCATCTGATCAGGCCCAGTCAACATGGGTTTATGAAAGGCAGGTCCTGTTTGACCAACCTGATCTCCTTCTATGAAAGGTGACCCACCTAGTAGATGAGGGAAAGGCTGCAGATGTTGTGTACTTAGACCTAAGTAAGGCCTTTGATACCATACAGCATTCTCCTGAAGAAGATGGCAGCTCATGGTCTGGATGGGTGTACTCTGTGATGGATAAAGAACTGGCTGGATGGCTGGACCCAAAGAGTTGTGGTGAACAGAGCCAAATCCAATTGGTGGCTGGTCACACATGGTGTTCCCCAGGGCTCAGTGTTGGGGCCAGTTCTGTTTAATCTCTTCATCAATGATTTGGATGAAGGAACTGAGTGCACTGTTAGTAAGTTTGCACACAACACCAAACTGGGTGGAAGTGTTGATCTGCTGGAGGGTAGGAAGGCCATACAGAGGGATTTGGACCAGCTGGATCAATGGGCCAAGGCCAATTGTATGAGGTTCAACAAGGCCAAGTGCTGGGTCCTGCGCTTGGGTCACAACAACCTCAGGTAGTGCTACAGGCTNCTCATCATAAGAAGGACATCGAGCTACTGGAGAGAGTGCAGAGGAAGGCGGGGAGGCTTGTGAGGGGTTGGGAGCACAAGTCTTATGAGAATTGGTTGAGGGAACTGGAGCTGTTTAGCCTTGAGAAAAGGAGGGTAAGGGGAGACCTTATCGCTGTCTACAACTACTTGAAAGGAGGTTGTAGCATGGAGGGTGTTGGTCTGTTCTCCCAGTAGCAAGTGCTAGAATGAGGGGAAATGGCCTCAAGTTGCGCCAGGGGAGGTTTAGATTGGATATTAGGAAAGAATTCTTCACGGAAAGGGTTGTCAGACATTGGAACAGGCTGCCCAGGGAAGTGGTGGAGTCATCATCCCTGAAGGTGTTTAAAAAGCATTTAGACAAGGTTCTTAGAGACATGATTTAGTGCTAGAGTTAGGTTATGGTTGGACTCAATGATCCTGAGGGTCTCTTCCAACTGAAATGATTCTACGATTCTATGACTCTATATAGGCTAAATCACCTAAGAATACATATACAACCTTTTAGATGAGATTAATGAAGCTTTTGAAAGAAAAACTGTTTAAGCGTGTGCATGTGTGTGCAAGGGCATTGATGTAAACCAGCAGGATTTCAGTCAGAAAACATAGTTTTCATAAAGAGAAAGGTATTTAGTTATAGGTGTTTTTCTGTATCAAGTTAAAAGGTTTCAGAACTAGGTTTTACAACAGCTCTGCAGATGAGTGTTTTAAGTCCTAGGAATATGGGATGAATTCTTTACCTCAATAGGCGGTTTGCCTTTGACTTCAGAGGATTTATAACACCATTCACAGACAGTGGAAGAACAAAGAATCTCTTAATCAAAAAAATGTGCCTTATAGCCTCAATATTTTCTTAGAGTACAGTTTCTAACCTCATTATTTATCAAAATAATTTTAAAACCATGAGATTAAAAGATAGATAGATAGATAGATAGATAGATAGATAGATATACTGTTTCAATATCCTTCAAGATCTGACAGTTTACTTTTCATATATTTTTAAAAACTGTATTTTCTGAATTTTTGGTTTTGCTTTTGGTTGTAGCACCATGCAAGGAAGATACTTCCTTTCCTTTTCATGACTGCACTTCAGATACTTATCCCATAGCTACTGTTTATCCTAGCTACCTGTACTTGACACTTATTTTCCCCTTCTCTGCCTGAAATCCCAGTACTGTGTCAGTGCTAAGAATGAAAACAACTACTCAGAACATCAGCTATCATTAATTAACCTTGATTTCAGGGTAATTTTTTTTTTTTTTTTTTTTACACTGGTGAATCATAAGGCCTTAGTTTTCATCAACAACCAAAATCACATCCTAATAGAAAATAGGGACAAAACTCTTAAATATTTGACTTAAAATTACATTGGGGGAACGGGAATGGTTCAAATCAAAACTCTATACAGAAATTCAAAGTGCTGCATCACAAAATATTTGGAAATGTGTCTCTTTTGTGATTACATCGCATATGAAGTTGCATGTGACCTGCTGGACCTCCAGATCCTTTTCCTTATTACAGATGTTTACTTTTTAAAAAAAAAAAAAGAAAAAAAAAGAAAATGATGTCTTGTTAAGTTTAAAATAGTACTATTATACTATTGAACATAAAATATGGTAGAATTATACTATTTTCTTTACAAAATACTGCACATTTAGAAAATCAGATATCCAGTCTCTCTTGACAAATATTTAATATCTTCTAGTTTAAATTAGATATTACATGTGATTCCAGTGAAAATCACCATGGGAATGTTTCATTACTTATGTCTGTGACTGGTTACGGGAAGGGGCTTAGCCATCAAAGTATAACAGAGTATTACTAAATCTTAAGCACTGTAAAATTCTATTTTATTATGTTAGAAAATAAAGGTCAAATCTGACTTTAAAATAAGTGGTAAATTTAATCTTTGTTATAACTCTATGGAACTGCATGAGGTAAAGAAGAAAAGTGATATGGGGAAGATGAGAGGAAACTAACTGAAGCATAGCAAAGTACTTCTAATGTATAAAAACTGTGTGAGTATATTTTATAGCAGTTCCACATATGGTTTAAATTTTTATTATACTGTTTAACTTGCTAGACTCCTTTTCTGACAAGATGCTGAAAATCTGTAACATCTAAAGCTATGAAATACAATCTAGTGTTTATACATTCCATATATTCTGTTTAATTAAAGCATACAACAAATGATAATATCCCAAGTTGTTATGACGATACTAAAAGTAAATACATTTTTTTCTGCCAGATTCCTTCTTATAGAGGTACTGTCTATTACATATATGGAGCCAATTTCTACTTTAACAGGTAACAAAATCCCCACGGCTATAGTGAAGTTACAGGAGTGTAAAAGTCAATCTGAAGCATTAGATACTTTATTTATAAAAAAGAATCTGGGCCTGTTTCTCTTCTGCCTTGCAGCTTGAATAGTCATTTATATGCATTTGAAATGGCTGTAAAATATTAACAAATTGAGATCATTATTTCCAGTTGCACATGTTGGGCTGTATGGTTTACATGCAGGTAAGTGACAGCCTGTGATACTAGACAGTTATGACGCTGGCACAGCTACGAACAGTTATTTTTTCATAATGCCATGAAGAATCTTTAAACAGACTGGCTCAGCATTATATTTCCTAGGTCTCTCAACACACTTTTTCTTTAGTGTGTATTTTATATAACTGCAGTTGGAAGCATTTAGAAAATGTTCAAAGAAATGTCTTTACAGTATTCATGTTTGGGATGCTGACAGTTTACATCTGAAAATGAGTTGCTGACTACAATTTATACTTGCTTCGCTCAACATTATCTACCTGTCTGTGTATCTGCCTGTCTATTAAGAATTTTTTAATGGCCAAAGAAATGTAACTGTCAGTTCATTATATAAAATATTTCTATATTCTTGCTAGTGAATACAATCGTTACAGCGAAAACCCTAAGGTTTCCAAAATATATCAGACATATCCTTCTGAGTCATTTGACTGATAGCACTCCAGTGCACCTTGTCCTGGTCCTCCATTACTATTGCTATTCATTACATTTAAATGTTGTCAGAGATTTTGGTTTGCAATGAACACAGTTGAAGCAGACTGCTGTGTAAGCATGATTTTCAGCAGCTTGACATGTTTTAATTCCTCAAAACACATTGAATTTAAGACTTTCTAAAGATATACCCTTCTGTAGGATGGCAAAGAGACTAATTCTGACTGAGGCCTTGGGTGCCAGAATGACATGAAGACACTGTCAAACAAAGCGCCATTCTCCTTGTTTTTTAACATCACTGGTTGGTTGGTTTGTTCCTTTTTGGCTTTTTCGTGCAGTTGTTTTTTCCCATTTCCCTGAAATTGCGACTTTAAAACAAGACCTATATGACCCCATTTTTTTGTTCTTCACCACAAAATGTTCTCCTGCTGTACCATGCACCTAGGAACGTGTTCTTCCCATTAGTTAATTGGTGTCTCTGGTCTTGTATGATGTTTTTCTGAACATTTTACAACATAAACATTGGTGTTGACCATCTGTACTTCATCTGTCCCCTGTGTCAGCAGTGATTCACAGTCTGAGGAAATGGGATTCCACCTACATAAGGAGGAAAAAAAAAAGCTTTCTTTTTTTCCCCCAAGGAACAGTATTGGTGTAAAATGTATATTCTGTAAAGAGATGAGGTTTAAGCACAGGAAAAGTTTTTTAATAAATTTAAAGAAAACAAAACAAAACAAAACAAAACAAAACCAACAAACAAATAACAACAACAACAAAAACAACAAAAACAAAAAACAAACACCACAACCAACCAACAACAACAACAACAACACCAAAACCACAATGGGCTCTAATATAGTACTATTATACCAGTACTATTCAGTACTATTGTTGTTATTACCGGTACTACCACTACTATACCAGTACTATTCAATCTATTCGTCAGTGACTTGGTTGAGGGACTAGAGTGCACTGTCAGCAAGTTTGCTGATGACACCAAGCTGGGAGGAGTGGCTGACACGCCAGAGGGCTGTGCTGCCATCCAGAGAGACCTGGACAGGCTGGAGAGTTGGGCGGGGAAAAATGTAATGAAATATAACAAGGGCAAGTGTAGAATCTTACATCTGGGCAGGAACAACCCCAGGTTCCTCTATAAGTTGAGGAACGACCTGTTAGAGGGCAGTTTAGGGGAAAGGGACCTGAGGTCCTGGTGGACAGCAGGATGCCCATGAGCCAGCACTGTGCCCTTGTGGCCAAGAAGGCCAATGGCATCCTGGGGTGTATTAGAAGGGGGGTGGTTAGTAGGTCGAGAGAGGTTCTCCTTCCCCTCTACTCTGCCCTGGTGAGACCGCATCTGGAATATTGTGTCCAGTTCTGGGCGCTTCAGTTCAAGAAGGACAGAGAACTGCTGGAGAGAGTCCAGGGCAGGGCAACAAAATGATTAAGGGAGTGGAGCATCTCCTGTGTGAGGAGGGGCTGAGGGAGCTGGGTCTCTTTAGTTTGGAGAAGAGGAGACTGAGGGGTGACCTCATTAATGTTTAGAAATATGTAAAGGGTGAGTGTCACAAGGATGGAGCCAGGCTCTTCTCGGTGACAACCAATGATAGAACAAGAGGCAACGGGTACAAACTGGAACACAGGAGGTTCCACTTAAATATGAGAAGAAATGTCTTCCCAGTGAGGGTAACAGAACACTGGAACAGGCTGCCCAGGGAGGTTGTGGCCTCTCCTTCCCTGGAGACATTCAAAACCTGCCTGGATGTGTTCCTTTGTAACTTCATCTAGGTGCTCCTGCTCTGGCAGGGGGATTGGACTAGGTGATCTTTCAAGGTCCCTTGCAATCCCTAACATTCTGTGATTCTGTAATATCTAATAGTGTTAAATTATTAGAGTGCTTATCTGTTGACTATTAGACCAAATCAGTTTTTCAGACTGTCCAGCTGTGCATTTAAATGGGCTTTAATGTTGCTATTGATGAGGCTGTAGGCAGAGTGATGCTGCTAAACAAAAGGAGGGCCATTGAATATGTTGCTGATGTCCAAGTTTCTCTGCAGAGCAAGTATCAGGATTTAATGTGATCAGAGATATGAGCCTGGCGTTGAGCCAGAACACAAAACCACAGGCATTTGCTCTGCCCCAGCAAATAACAGTTCAGAGTTCAGAAAATATTAGCACCTGGGAGGGTAGGAAATAGATATCAGGCCTGGACTGCAGAATTGGATAATGGCAGAGCAAAGCGACACTGCTATTTTGGACCACCGCTTGTGTATTGTGCAGGCCATTACCACAGGCCATTGTGCAGGTGCATTACCAACCAGCTGAAGAATTTTGCCTGTCTGCTAAACACAGGGCAGAGTTCCCAAGAAGTATTTAAATCTGAATAGTGTTTTTGTCCTTGTCTGGTGAAGTGCAGCTTGGGCCACATATCTCCATCTCACATGCAACTTTTTGCTGCAGGAAGGTAGGTTTCTGCAGGCCCTCAAGAGGAACAGCTGCAATTTCACCTCCTCCTATGGTAGCCAGCGATTAGGATGTTGGCATGTCCTAGCTGCCTGCTCACTTAGCATTACAAGCAGGGGGCCATGGTCTGCCCACGTGCTGAATGCAACATCCAAGGCCATGGGAGGGAGTAGGACCCCAGACTTTATGGTTGGATCTATGATGGCCATCTACTTTAACAAATGATTACTGGGCAAAAATGCTGGGGACAGCTGTGTGCCTTCTGGAGTCGGCTGGCCATGCCCACTTTAAAAGTGCTTGGCTTTGGGTTTGCTCTGGGTCCCAACTGGTACTCCTGTGTCCCAAAGTTATAACTGTTTGTGTACATGTGTTTCATTCAGAACACCTCATACAATATGAGTGGTGTGCTGCCGCTCACCAAAGTGGTACTTCCATAGCACAAAGTATGCGATTAATGGCACCTGCCCTGGTCTGTGCCGTCCCAGCATGTGTAGGTGTAGGACTCATGGGACAGTCTGAGCAGACTCTTTGGGCAAGGAGGTCCCGGTCTGATTGCAGAGCACAGTGAGAGCTGGTGCTTCCCCATGCAGGCAGCAGGGCAGGACCTGGCAGCCAGGGCAGGCTGGGGGGCACCGGGGAAGCCCCAGGCATTGCGCACCTCCCTGGTGATAAGGCCAGACCGGGACCTGGGCCCACAGACTGGCCCAGCTCAGTGGGACCCATAGCTGGGCAGGGCTGTGAGGACCTGGAGACTGACCCTGCTGTGGCATCAGTGGGGAAGGGACTGATGTCCTTGGGGAGGCTGAAATGGAGTGCTGGGCCATGGGCAAGAAGAGGGAAGCCCTGGGCATGGCAGGCAGTGCTGGTGGTGCCCTCAGTGCCCTGACACTGCTGCAGGCTAACCCACATTGCATTTGGGAAGGTGATTTAAGCTGTGCTGGAAACCTCATTTGGCTCTTAATCGGGGCTGAAGCAGCTGTCGTGGCCAGCAGAGCTGGGTGAAGCAATGTTTCTCAGACAGGGCAGAAGGAGTCAGGATCCAGGGGCACTCCAGCCTGTGGTGTCTCGCAGTAGCTGTTGATTATTTTTCAGCATCTTTAGTTTGACTTCCTGAGTGTAGCTGGGATGCATTCTACATATTTTTATGAACTTCTGCTAAAATATTTTTATGCTACTGCACTGTTGGCCAGGCTATTTTTGCTCACTGCCATCGGAGAGATGTTCTGTCTGTACTGTCAGAGAGCTGGGCTCTTAGGTCTTGGGGTGGTTTCGTAATTTTTGTGAGTGTTCAGAGGCACTTACCAGCCAACTGTGGGAGACAAGGTCTACCTCAATGGCTGATACAGCAGTGCCATATGACTGAGACTGGGAGGACAGCACGGTGTCTGGCCAAGACCCTAATATTGATTTTTTTCAAGGGCTGGTGGTGAAGAAGCAATCCATATCTGGCAGAGGTTATTTTTCAGTGTCCTATGAAACTGGTAAGGTACATTTCTGTATTCATCATCGCAAATAAAGATCTCAGTAACCCTACTAGATCTCCAACGTGGACAGAAAGTTTGGTCCAGAGTTCTGGCAAGACAGGCTGCTAGCCACCTCCTCAAATACTTAACTTTACAGGTAGAGATACTAGTGAAGACAGCAGCAGTAGCTTATGGTTTTTATGTATCCTGAGTCCTAGCTATTGAAAAAGTGTGAAATAAGAGGTTATTTCTCCACTCTGTCTCTCTTCTATTTATGCAGACCCACATGTGCGTAATTCAGTCACACAGAAGATACGAGCAACTACATTGGGAGAAACTGTTATGCATCTGTGTCTTCTAACGTTTTTGCCCATCCTGAACACGTGGGATCTTCTATGCCTCAGAGAATTTTATGGGCCTTTGGACCGAAAAGAAGCACTTCTTGCCTTTTTTTTTTTTTTTTTTCCCCCCCACAGAAATGGGGAAGACTTAAAACTAACTGGGGAAACAGTTGGCATGAAGATTACTTCCATGGAAGATAGAAGAGCCTGGAACAAATTGCCCACCAACGACTGAGTAACAGTGAGAAGAGCTTTTTGGCAACCAGCCTCTGCAAAAGAAAATTGAAATTTAAAAGCTTTTCAGTTTATCTCATTTTAAGTAGAACTTGCCTGTACAACTAGTACAAATGAGAGCTTCTGCAGTGCTCAGAAAATTGGATCTAATAATTTTTAGTACAATTAGATGAAAGAAGATACTGTACATTTTATGATTCCAAAGTCTTACTGATTACTGCTTGGTAAGACTGAGATTCTTAATCAATAATTACTACCAATTCAGACTGCCAGTCTCTCTCAAGGAGTAATTGTTGTCCTTTGATATATTTTGCACGACCTTTTAGGCACAAAGATACTTGCTGTGTGTTTACCAAGCTCTCTGCAGACCTCGTTTCTCTTAGTTCAGTTCAGTATTATTTCACTTTCAGTGGGAAAGTAAGCCCACCTTGCATTTTTCTATATCCTGCATCTTGAAGAAATTATCCCTTTCAGCTACAATGTCTTTTATTCATTTTCAGCTTCATGCCATATTTTTCTTTAAATTCGCCTGAAAATTAATTCTAAACTGTTTTGGATTTTTTTTGGCAGTAATACTTAGGAATATTTCAGTGAGAACCAAATTTTATCAACATCTGAACTAAGAATATCAGAAATACTGCCAGTATTGAATGAAATATTGAAGAAAGAGCTGATTTTAGATAAACAAGTACTATTTTGAATGTCTTAATTTTGGAAACAATTGTCCCAGATGTTTAAATATGAGCTGTCATTTGTGAGAGCAATGAAAGCAAATGGCCTCTCTTTCCCTTGCGTCATTGTCATTTTTGGTGGGAAACTGGAGAATTTCATACTTGATTGTTGGTATAAAGGGCATCATCTGCTCTTTTTTTCACAGCATGTCCAGCTGAACGTATCTGACAGGATCTGCTCCTGAAGATAGCAGCTGCTTCTTAAATCAGACAGGTTTGCAGCCTGCATTGTGAACTGATCCTTGAGACATAACCTGTTACAATTGAAACTGTTCCAGCTATTATTTGGTAGCAGTGACAACAATGCTAACATGCCAACTCACCCCCTGCCTCGTTATAGAAGCAAAAGTGCTTCCACATACAAAAAGCCTATGACTAACTGAATGTTACTGTTATACAGTTTTTTTCCCTGTTTGTTGTGCCTATACAAGCTTAACTATAGCAGTCATAAAGAAGAAAAAAGACAACTGGGGAAATTAAACCTCAGACTGCATGAATGCAGCATTTGCTGTGCTCCTGTTGTTCAGAAAGCAACACAGTAATGCAACCTTAAAACGTGAATCCCAGGAAATTGTGCTTCATGTGGTTTGCTTATTTTTATTTCATTCCTAAATGTGTGCAAAGGTACAGGACACCATTAATTCTTCTAGCAAATCAACCCCCACATAGTTTTTAACCCTTAGTTCAAAATACGTGTTTCCCTGTCAGGGAGAATGAGACTTGAATGAAATACAGCAGTGTAAAGCCTACATCCTCACAAGTCACAGGCCTTTCACAATGCCTTTTTGGTTTTTGAACTCTTTTTTCCTAAGGGAGGCAACAGGAAGTGTCTAAGTAGTCTGCTTTTAAAAGGCATCTAAACCTATGCAAACACCAAGACATATCTAGTAATTGTTCATTTTAAGAATGTAAGCTGAATTGAAATCTGTGCTGACAAAGAACTAAAGACTCACAAACTTGGGAATGTATCTCATCTGCTACATTCTTATAATCATACTAATATGGGAATTTGAGGGATTCTCCAAGTTTGATGAAATCTTTCGGTGTTCACAGCCTTTTTTTTTGCAAATACATTTATGCCAGTACTGCACCAGACATGTCTTATCTGTTTTGTATCAAGGAATGTCTAAAGATATTTGATTATAATTGATGCAGAATGGCAATTTTTATAGCAGGAATTTCTTTTTAATGCTGATGGATTTCAGAATTAACCACATCTGGTACTAAGATCTTGCAAAATCTCTGGTCCTTGCACTGGAATACATTTCTAAACTTCGAGTATCATTTTCAGGTATTATAAATTGCCCAGTTTTACCAAATTGTAACCCAGTGAGTAGCCTAGAGCCTAGAGCAGGTAAGAAAGGTGGTGACTGTGGAAAAGAAGAGAAAGGCAAAGCAGGCTAATCCTCAGTGTTGAGGCTTACATGGTACAAGCACGATACTGCAAGCATTTTGACAGAGAGAAGAATACTGTAGGGAGGTAGCACAGCGCAATCGTATCGCAAGAGACCATTGGGAGGAGCTTGGTCAGCAGAATGCTTTTGCAGGAACACTTAGATTAAGGTGTTTGGGGATTCTTCAGATGAAGCAGAGTGGATCTGTACATGTTGTAGGCAGAACTGAGCAGCTGCCAGCTGGGGAGATTTTTTGATTACCTTTTCAAATCCAGGTACCAAGTTCTTCTCAAATGTGGTTTTCATAAACAGTACTGCTGTGGTACTATGAAGTAGATGGCACTCATGTAAGTAACTAAGTATCATTACACTATTAAAGACAGTAATGACATGACTACTAATTTTAATCAGAATTGAACTGTGCCCATTGACAACCTCCAGAGCAACAGTAATACTCTTATTTTAGAGTTTGGGCTTTGAGGAACAGAATAAGTTAATTCCCTGAGGGAGTACTTGTACAACAGCCCTTCACAAAATCAGCTCTCTCAGCAGTTTCATGCACTTTGGATTCATCTAAGCCCCTTGCACTTGCTCCGAACTGAGACCCCAAACTTTGAAAATGTCAACTATCTTGCCATCCAATGGTATCCTGTTTGTTGGTCTAAGTTATATTTTCACACTAGATAAGTGAGGTAGCAAAGAAAGTCCAAATTCTGTAACCTTACCACTGCAGCTTCACTCTTCCCTGCTGTGTAATACTGGCTTTCAAAAACCTGTGTCTGCATTTTCCCACATAAAATATTCAAGTCTCACGGATCCAGATTTGTGATGCATCACTTCAAAACATGCTGTATTCCTGCTTATATTGAGCAGACCTTTATTTTATGGATTTTATTCAGAGATCAGATTCCAATGTCAGGGTTTTGAAGGGTTGCTTTAAACAGAATGGTATTTTCTAATGGTGTAAAATGGCTCTAACTTTACCAGAAGAAGATGCATTATGAGGAAGGCCATAGATTTGCACCCACTTCTTGTGCTAACTCCAATGCTAAATATTTGCTGTGGTCTTTGGGGATCCATCCCACATCAAGATAAATACAGTTTTTATTGGAAAAAAAAAAGTCAATGTTACGACTTCTGAATATCTTAACGTCTCATTTATTCAGCAGAGCTTTTTGCAAGTGTGCCCCAGCAGGTGAATCTGTTTCAGCTCATCCTTTTCCCAAGACTTCTCCAGTCCTTCCAGACCCATACCAGATCGCTTCCCTATAACTAGTTGTAGTTCAGCATAGTTCAATACTTTCACTAACATAGAAAAACCTTGGTCGATCCCTGTGCTACTGCTGTTAAATCCTGATTTTCTGTATGAATGTTTTACTCCCACTGTTCTCATCTAGAATTCCCTCTCTTCCTCCATTTAATTATGTAAGATGACGCTTGTTTCTTCTGGAGATACTATATGTCATTGTAAAACTTGTCAGAGAATGGAGCTTTTACAGTTAATTATTTTTAAAGAGGAAGAACAACTTCAGATACAAAAAACATCCTTTAGCGACACGCAGCTTCAGCTCTCACAGTACATGAGCGCGCTCTCTTGGACTGTTCTGGTAGTGACTGTGTGCATGAAGTGGTCGTATTGTTTAAATGACAACTTCTATTCACATGAAAAATCGACCTGTTTCCTTCAGACCAGTCTAAACTAGTCCTCAGATTAAATATATCGCAAGATGCAAGTGTCTGAAACCAAGTTCTTAAAACAGTAAATGCATGAGTAACATGTGAATTATTATTTGCAGCAAAAACATTTAAAAAAATGTTTAGTAGTAGCCGAAAGTTATATTGGTGTGAAAGTCAGAAGGAGAATGTCAGAAGAAAGAATGAGATGTTTCATTTCAAATTCTCTGCTAGTTTCTGTATAACAACAAATGGTTTTTACAATAGATGCTCTCAGCTGATGGAAAAGATTTGCCATAACAAATATTTTATTTTTCTGGAGGGCTGAGAATGGTGGAAATGTGTATGTTACAGAGGCTGACCACCGATCTAATTCATCCTGGTACCTTCCTTATCTTTCCCTGATAGAGGGAAATGAGAACACAGAATATTCAGATACAGAAGACCAGACTGTGAAATCCCAGTTCATTCTGGTGAATTTACACGTGTTCCCAGTGAGGTCATTGCCAGCTTTCAAGTTTCACACAATTTCTTTAAATGCATTTCAGGCCTAGTTCTGTTGGACCATTCAGACTGCAGAGAACAGACCCTTTCATTTATCATCTATATCATTGGAAATACAAATGTTTTGCTAAATAACAATTGAATTAACATTCACCATGTGCTTAAGCACCTGGAGGGCCTCAGTAGAACGATAGGCAGCAAACAACACTTAGAATTGTACTCATTTATACATTGATCTTGCAAGACATCGTAGCTTTGAATGTGCTTTGCACAATGTAATTGCAGTGCCTTTGATGATCACTATGTTTACTTAAATCAAGTATAATCCACTTTGGGAAAGATTTCCAGGATACATTTTTCTTAAGCACTTTAGCCTCAGTAATTAACACAGCTAGAAACCAGTAATGAGTAGAGATGCATATTTTTTCATTTTAGTTACCTGTTGTCTTTTTTCCTTCAAATATTTATATTAGGATTATTTAGTTAATTTAAGGTCAAAGCCAATGTATCTAATTAAATTTGAATACTGTATTACGTATGATACATGATTATCAGCCAGGACTGTAACCAATAAGCCCCACCACAGCCATACTACAGTAGTTACGCTCATTTGCATATCTGCTGAGATAATTCATAAACATTTTCTTAATTAGTGGTTAGCTCATGTGTTTTTGTGAACCCTGAACGAGAGAATCAAAGCCAGCCTGTGTGGGCTAGACAGGACTTGAATATCACTTAGCTGCTCCCAGGTCACATTACAGCTGGTAAGGATAAATGTTTATTGGAAGTTCATTTCAAACTTCATTTATTCCCTCCTGTTTTATTTGAACTCTTAAACAATATTTTATTTCACAAAGTTGGTTGGTCTACTCTCTATCTTAAAAAAATAGATTTCCACAGCTTTGAAAACCCTCACCTTGTCCAGAGCTAATAGAGAACACTGTGCTCTGTCAGACAGTGTAAACTGTGAGATTTGACCCATAATGCGAGATGGCGTGAGACTCAACATCTCGTGTGAGCACACACTTGTGCTCTAGGCAGGACACTGGGGAGGAACCAGGCCCCCGTCAGACATCCAAACTTCTTTGTTTTCCAGGAAAGGCAAAAACCTCAACTCAGACTCCTGAGGGGAAGCAAAGAAAACAAACTCAAAAGGACATTTCTGTCTTACAGCGCCATAGATACAGAGGCCAATGTGCTTCCCAGCAGAGGTGGCACGTAGCAAAGGGACATCTCCCTTTTCTCCCCTAGATTCAGGCGTGACTGCCTTTTAAGCGTGTAGCTTTAAAAAAAAAAAAAAAAATGAAAACAGTAAGAGGAGACACAAAAAGGAGAAGAACACAGTGCAAGATGCACTGGTTAGACTGCAATATACTTTTAAGCTGAAAGAAAGTGAAGCCTGTGCTCAGTAACTTTTATTTTGGCTTAGTGTAGAGATGCTTATTACTATTCTAGCAGATGTTCAGTGGTATCAATGACTATGATCACCACTGCACATTTAAGAGCAAAGTCAATAATTATAGGATTTCTTATATGTTTTAAACCAATACTGAATATAGTTTAAAACTAGCTTATCCTCCGTCACATATGAACTCCCTCCCAACTCTTTCATAATCCTCCCCATGAGACAGACTATGTCTATGAGCTGTGTCTTGAGAGAGAGTAACAAACTCAGTTCTACAAACAGGGATTTTTACAGGGTGAGAAATTAGTCTTGTATTCAGGTCTATCTGCTTTTGCTGAGATTGAGACTCTTGTTATGCAGAGGGGCGAGTGAAGTTTCACTCTGGGCTCACTCCATTTCAAAATGCTTGCTGAGTCTGCCCCCCTGTGATGCTGTGAGTCAGAAGCAAACAGATGGCATGTGCTGTTGTTTCTACCTCCCTGCCATGAACACTTTTGTTTTGTTTTCTTAATCTACAAAACCAGTAATTTTGCCTGAAAATATATGGTTCCAGGGAAAAACACAGGAAAGTTCTTTCAGGTAGCGTTCAAAAAATGTCTCTTATAAGCTTGAACAACAACAGATATATTTAGATAAGGTTTTGTGATCTCAAACAATTCAGGTTTTATTTTTAAGATACCATAATTTCTATTGAGTTCAAAGACAAATTAATTTTCATAGGTTTTTACTTAATGTTTTTCAGTGTTTTTCACAGCTGTAACATACTGCTTAAATTTTTTTATCACTTTAGTTGCAAAATTCACATTTTCATTCATTGTTAATGTGGACTATATGGACACATGGATAGTGCTGGTTATTTTCTCTTAAGCAAAAAATGAAAAGAAGGATTCACATTTTTCTTCTGAAAGAAACATTTTAATGGAAATTACTGTCTGTGCTAAGCTTGATATCTTATGAGAGATGTACAACAGTTCAATCTGTTCCTTAAAAGGCATAGATTAACCTCTCAGTTCAATCAGTAAATGTTTTCATCACTTACTTCAAGAGGAATTGGATCCACTCCCACGTGGACAATGCAGAAACATACACTGCCTTTGTTTTGTGTTTGTTTTAATTTTAAACAGTAAATAATCACATATTCATCTTCATAAGACAAATACATTTCAAAAAATATTGGAGATGTCTATCTGTCTTAATTATGCACTTGTCTGTCATAGCCTCGCAGCATGTCATTTGACTTCCTCTCTGCAATGGTGGTGAATATATCAGCCAGTTCTGACAGACATCAGTCATTTCAATTTCATTTGACAGTAGTGGAATTACAGTTCTTGTTACATTCAGTCATTTTAAAATGATAAGTACTTAATTACGAGTGCATTTTCTTTTGCTAATCATAACAAAGCAATTATAATTATGCATATTGTTTACTCAAGATCCACTAGTGCAGGCTGATCTTTAATTCATATATGGTACATACTAAGGAAGAAATCTGATTCATATGTCTTTCTAACCACAGGTGGGTGAATTTTCACTGCTGACAAAATTAGTGGCAAGTTAGAATTTCATGGGCTTGCAAAAAAGAAAATCACATATTCACCTGAGTGGATGGATTAAACCTAAATATAGTCTGTCTTGGAAAAAGAAAAATTAGTGTCTTTCAGTCTTTTCCCAGGGACAGAAAATCTGCCAGTAAAAATAAAAAAAGCAACTTTGGCTATGCCTGACCTTGATAAATTATCAGCAGGAGTCAGGGACTTTCAAAGACCATAGGAGCATGTATCTACTCATTTTAAAGTCAATTGGGATTTTTAGGCCAAGAGAGGAATACCCTCTTAATGTCTTACCTCCAGCCAGCTCAGACCAGCAGCAGAATGAAGCAAGTCTATATGCAATGTCTGTTTTCATCCAGCCACGTGTACTCACCTTTATACATTGCGTTACTTATCTATTTGTTCATTTTATGTAACTTCAGGTGTCTACAACGTATATCTGTATATCTGAGGAGATCATTTAGACTCTTCCTATAGTCAGTGGGGAGGAGGAGTTCAGTTTGTTTGAGCTGCATCTGAGCAAGCATCTGTAATTTGAAATTACATTTATCTCATTCTTTGCCTACAAGGGGACCCAGAGATATCTAGTTAAGATATATGCATTTAACTGTCAGCGTCTAGAGCCAGGTAACTGAATTGTCTTCTTGATCCTTGAATCAAGAAGACTTTGTGTTAGATATCTGAGGTAAAAGGACGTTTAATGTACTGAGAGGGATTAGTCCCACCATATGGGATAAGAAACATCAGCACGCTGAGCAGGCAGGTGCCTATAACTAGTCAACGGGGAACTAACAATGGCAAATGTCTTTAAACCTCTACATTTTCTCAGTGGTTCAAAGAAATTTCTCCTTCTTTCTGGTATTCAGCCTAGAAACTCTGAAGGTCCCTTTGTCTGTTCTTTCACAAGCAGAGCAACTCATGACTCTCCTTTCAACCACTCACCACTCAAAGAAAACCTCTGTTTAATGCCTTCTTCCACTGAATAATATTAAAATGCATATCTCTTGTCTTGTGGAAGACTGCAACCCATCAGGTGGCCCCAGCCTACCTGGAATACAAAGTCTTCTCCATTGATTATTTTATGCGGCTACTATGGGAGAAAGAGCCTGGTTAAAAGATGACTCCTAATTATTATGGCACTGACTCAGGAAAGGGAGTCGTGGTTTCTAGTTCCAGGTGAAGGCTGTATAAGCTATGCAAGTAAGAAAAAACCCTTGAAGATCGAGAGCCCAGGATTCTTTTCTCCTTACAATGGCCTAGAGCTTCTTTACTTGTTCCTTTCATCTGTTGACTCAACAAATATTGGTTCTGGGGTTTTTTGGTGTTTTGGTTAGCTGGTTGATTTCTGAATTTATCCATTCATCAGATAAAATCTTTCAAGATTAAAAATTATGTTTTTATTGAAACATAATAAGAAAAGTCTACTAAACGACTTGCTTTCTTTGAGAATTTTTACAGCTTCTTATTTACATACTGACTTCTTATTTCCACGTGAGCTTAGTGTTATGTATCTCCATGAAAAGATAGAAAAGCAATAAAAGAAGTACAGAGACTTCCAAAGTTTTAAAAAAGCTATTGTTTCTATTCAGTGCCAAGATTCTTATAGCAAAATATTCTGAACTTTGTAAAAATTATTGACTTACTATAGGCTACATAAAAGATAGTGGCATGTGAACATTTTTGTATTAATTTTGGTTAGATAATATGCCTCTTTGGAAAATCTTAACACACAGGAGAAAGTGTTTTGACTTGGAAATACCTCAAGCCACTTTTGTTCAGTACAGGAAATGCCACCCTGAGAATTCTTTTTATTTTAGTAATGGATGCTTTCATATACCACTTATGATGGCAAGGGCTGTTGCTCAATGCTCTAATAAAATACAATTCAGCCAAGACATCAACTTGTTCTGGTGGCGTAGGGTAAGATAATAAAAGACTATCAAGTAAGCAAGACATAATATACAGCAAAGGATGGGTGAATTACTGTGGTTTGAAAGCTGACCTAATTTACAGCACTGCACCAAAAAATTGTCTAATATTTAACTGTTGCCCAATCTGGAGTTTTGAGACTTCGTGGATGTGATATTTAAGCCTTATAGGGGAGGAGCCCTTAGGAATATATGCAGAGAGCAAACATTAATGCATGTCTTGGGCGGAATAATATCTGGGAAGCATTTTAAAAGTCATAGTGAAAATGGGTAGAGATGAAGCTGAGTATTCCTGAATATTAATGAAAATACTTGATAGAAGTAGAAAGCATAGCTGGGATGAAAAAAATGATAATGTGAGAAAATATGTGCAGCAGCCAATAAAGCTGAAAATCCTGAATTCTGTGGGACTAACCTTTAAAAGTATATCGTAAATCTGAAAAATACAGAGATCTGTTCCTGCTCCCTTTTCATGTTGTCACCTTTCAGGATTTCTCAGACTACATTAAAATGATTTTATTTTTTATTTTTTATTTTTAGAAAGCAGTTTTAAAGACGTATGCCTACTACAATATCCATTTAATGGTAAATATTTTATTCTGTTTGTATTTAGACGCATTTTCATGTGGATCTCCTTTAAATTTACTGTGCCAGTAGAAGCAACATTAAGGAAAAAGGAAGGCATTGACTGACTGCTGATACATTTGTCTATGCAGTTTTAACATGTCTTCCCTTTCATTTCTCATATTTACAAGTCTGCCAAGAGTTTCAAAGACTTCCTTCAAGGGAGCCTTAGCAGTCTTCCTTCCTCCCCTTTGAAAATCTAGCCCCTTTGGACAAACCTTGTATTAAGCATCCAAAAAGTAGATCGTAAAATTATGATTCATGCTAGAAAATCTCGGTACGTATAATTATTTCCTTAATGAAACTGTTCCCTTGACTTATTATTGCAAGATGGCATCACTGAGTCTCTATATCCACAGATTAGGATTCTGCATCTGGACTTAACATACAATACGAGAAAAGCTGCTCTTGGGATGAAAACAAGGCTGCTATCACTGCCCAAGGCATTAATGCACATTCGCAGGCTATGCAGTATATGCATGAGCTAATGATTTCTCTAATCAGTAACACTGTGAAATTGCCACTACACGGGAAGCATGTATCCCCAGATACAATTAGCAAGATTTGGATTTGCAGACAGAATGAAGCCTCAGGTGATCAAACATCTCAATTCTGAAAGATAAGACCTGCATAGATATTCAAGATTTAGGGGCTCATGCTTGTCTTTATTAATGTTTGAAAAATTATGTTGATACTCAACATGAAGACATTTCCCGAAGTCAAATGGTATCACATGAGTGGAAGATAGAGATTGCCATTCAAAAGCAGGATAATTTAATACCAATTTTCAGTGAATTGATAACCTCAAAGATAAATCCACAAGCATGATTTTGACCCAGCATTGCAACATCTACTTCTGGTAGAGCACTGATACAAGAATGCAGAAACTTCTTCCTCAGCCTTTGATGCTGAACATCTGCATGCATTGAGGCCAATTCATGTGCTATTCAGTCACTACAACCCAGTTTATAGCAGGATTCACAAAAAGTTTTTGATCAGGGAGATACCATAACTGGACACTGTGAAATGTCAAAAGGAAATCCTAACTCTTAGATAGAGAAAGGCACTGGCTTTCTCTTGAGATTCTCAGCCGTTCTTAACACTCGACCTTCACCTAGATTGATATGTGACTGTGGAACCAGATCGGACTCTTCAAAAAATCAAGAAGATGGACATGCCCAATTTCACCTCCTGATTTGTGACAAGAACTTAAGTTTATAATGCACAGTGAGAAAATAGTAAAAATAGAGCTGTCTTCAGCTGCGAATGTCATTTTATCATTGTGACAATGATAAAGGAGGAGGAAGTTGTATTAAAGGAAGTTGTATCGGAGGAAATTTTATTAAAGTTGTATTAAAACTGCAACTCTTCAGAGCCTGGACTCAGAGTCACTTCTGTTCCTTCTGCTGTATGAACAAGTAGTGTCCTACTGAGACAGAGCTTGATTCTGATCTATGGAAGGGGGTTGAATCCCTTTCACAAATAGTTTGAATGTTATTTGTGATACCAGGATGTATGACTAAGTAGCACAGGGGATCCTATCTGTTCCTTTTACAGATATTTCAGAAATTTCACGCAAGCAGGCAAGCCATTTAGTGGGGGCTGAGGAGAACTCTGTCAGGCCCCTGAGTGCACCAACAGGTTCTGCAGCCTCTGTCTGTCTCCAGCTTTGGCTGTGGGTGCTCAAGACCAGCTCTGGCACAGTGTGGCTGTAACCTTGGGTCTGGCTGCTGGACAAGAGCTGTGGGAGAACCTCATGGGGGCCTCCTCTGGGCTTGGGAGCTGCATTTGGTGTCATTTTTGCCCCATGGTCCCTGTCTGAGCTGCACTGTAGGGATACCTGTACTCAGTCTTGTGCCATGCTGACCTCCTGACTTGCCTTCCTGGCCTGACCTTGGACCTGTCCCATCACGTGGACTTGTCTGGCAGTCAAGACCATCAGTTGTTCCTGGTTGTGATCCCCAGACCTACTTTGCTCCACTTGCTTGAGCACTACAGGATGGGGCCCTTGTCCAAGGGTCTTTGTCCTGCCTGCCTGTCTTCCCTTGGCTACAGACCCACCTTCCCCTGCAGCCCTCAACTGCAGCTCCTGGCAAGCTCTGTGGGGAATTCAGGACTACCTCTTCACTATTGAGACATAAAATTCTTTAAAAGCTCTCATAGTTCACCCACAATTGCTACTTAGCACTTTTGAAGTGTTAAGTTCTAAATTAATAACAACATAGACATGCTTTACTAATTTGAATATTCAGTACCAATTTCCAAGCCTATTACTGTCAACAGCTTAAACCAGAAGGAAGGCAATTACAATTTAGTTTTTATTTGGACTTGTTTAAAGGCACTTCGACCTCTATGATGTTATCATAGCTCAAATATTTCTGTTACAAAACAGAACCAATATGAAAATGTACAAATGCTAACCAGTTCTAACATGAAAAGGTGATAATTAAATCTGGTCTCTGCTTTCTTTTTATATTCTTCCCGAGACATAAAAAGAACAAAGGCACAGAGTGGTCTTGATGTCTTTAATGAAGTCTGATAGTATGTGCTATTTAATTTGCAAATTCAGTTTCCAGTGTTTCTCTTGTCATGTGCAATCTTTATTTATTTTGAACACTGCTGTGTCTTGTGATGCCTTCTTGTTTTCATTAACTAAAGATTGTTCCTGAAACAATAATTTCAGGGTTTATTTTCTGAAGATGAATGTACAAATATCTATATTGTGTGTTTTAAAGGAATATAAGTAAAGCTACAACGTCGAAAATTGCAGACTTAGACCTTTATTTAAAGGATTAGAAATAACATAAAAAGCATGAACCTAAACCTTTTCAACAGTAAATTTTTTTTCTGTACATTAGGAACTGATGTAATCTTTAGTAACAAATAGTAAATTACTTCGATTTGTTCTCTGAGGACAAATACTTTTACTGATATCATATTAGTCTCCTCAGTTAGAATTAGGTGTGATTTTTAAAATGAAACAAGTTATTATTCAGTGTGTAAAATGAAAGAAACCAATAGATATCTGTCTGCTGGAGTATTCTATTTGTTTTCAGTCGAACAAAGAGATATTTTTCTATTACTGTATGTTAGGGAATGAGATCATTTAGCAACATACTTGCTGAATCTGGCAGCTAAATTGGTAAATTACATTATCAATCCACAGTTAATATTGCCAGGGTTGGATTAGCTTCAGTTGTGCCATACAGACAGTATGCCCAGGTGGCCAAGAAGGCCAACAGCATCCTGGTTTGTATCAGGAATAATGTGGCAAGCAGGACTAGGACGACGAAGCCGGTGAAGGGTCTGGAATTGTCTCAAAATCCTGTAGACTGCTACCAACAGCAAGAGGAGTTGAATACAAAGGTGTGGAAAGTCCTTTAGCCGTCATTTTTGTGAAAGGGTCTAATCTTGTCAAGGTGTGCAAGGCACACTCTGGCTGTGTAGGGTGGGTTAGGTCTTCCCAAAAAATTAGCATTTCTGACATCTCTTTGTTGCTGTCCTGAGCCCACGTGGACTGGGTCAACAGTCTTCAAGTTCAGAGCTAGGGCTTTTTGTCAGAAAACAAAATTTTATTAGGTATAAGTGTGCTTAAAACAAAAATCTTTTTTTTACTTTTTCCCCATCGGGAACCTCACTACCTGGAGATCTCTCAGTTGTATCTTTATATTATAAGTAAGTTTCCCTTTCATTACAAGTGACAGGTATATATAAATAATCCAGTGTTGTTATTTATCAGACAGCAAACATTAGTCTGGTTCACCTAAGCTGAAGTTACTGAACAAGCAACAGATTTGAATAAGCCTGTCTGCCTGCATTGTAACCATCCAATTTAACTAGTTTCCATGCCTCACCTTAAAAATATTATTTCAAGTACTGCCTCAGTGTATTTCTAGGTATTTAATTTTGATAGAGTTTATTACGCGATTTTTAAAAATTCTGTTTTTCTGCATAATGTGCTTACCACTATGAATGTGGTTTGTATCTATGGAGAGGGCAGGGACACAAGCGTATGCATTGTATGCTGACATGAGACATACTAGATAAACCTGTGAAAGAATGGAAATCTGCTTAATGAAACTTTCCATGTTGTAAGAATAGGGTGCTGTCATCTAAATTCTAATCTAACCTTGTGTAATGATATCACTAGAGGGATGCAACCAAAACTTTGCCTTCTTAGGAAAGATCTGCCAGACTGAACAGGAACAAATCAGTGGAATAAACTACAGGAAATTTATCATGTTACTAACAAATTACTTTGAAAAATCACGCAGAAGTGAACCTTCTACAAGTCTTGCAAATTTTGTACAGACTCCTAGGTCTCAATACAGCACATTAATAGAGAATATCTCTAAAAAGTTTATGATGAGGACCTGTTATATGCAAGAATGCGGGGAAGCAGGGGAGGATTTAAAGGATTTGAAAGGATTTTAAAGTCAAAGGATGCGTTAGTATGTTGAAGCTAACAAGTCAAGCATTAGCAGGTAGATTTGGTTTTATTCAGTGTAGTGTTCAGTTGTATATAATGCTGAACAGTCTTATGGCCAGAGAGTGTATTACAAAGATGGCAGGAATAAAATGATTAGCCTGAGGAGTGGGGATTGCTAAGAAATTTGGTTGGGGATAAAATGAGAGAGAATTAATAGCAACTTGTAGCACAATTCCTTAATATGCAGCAGTTTTTCTGCTAAAGATAACTCCAAACACTACCCCACAAGATTATTTAACATGTTGTGAAGATGCTTGGTACAAATTGATCTCCTTTTCTACCTGATCATGTGCTGAGGGGACACATTTTTCCAATAGTTAAGGTGTCATATATCTTAACTCTTCTGATATTCATAGAGGATGTGTCAAGACCATACATGAGCTACTAGGTAAGTTGACTAGACTATTAAATCATTCACCCTACTTAAGCAGCATTTCGGTAAATAAGACTTCTAGCCATCTTGTTGCTATCTGATGCTATCATATAACAAGTAAATAAGAATGATTAAGAGTCTATAAATTGAGATAAATTTATAAATCTATCTCAAGTTGATTGCTATTATAGAGACCAAAAGATGGGAAAACTCTACCATTGTCAACAAACAGACATAAAAAACCCAAGGTCAATGTGCTAGTGTCCAAGATAAAGAGGGAACCTGATTTCGAATGTGATTATGTTAAAGAATTGGATTTCACAGAGTGAAGCAAGCTGTGGGGAAGAAAACCAACAACAATCAAGCAGAACTGCAGTTCAATCTTTTTAGGAACCTGAGAACTGGGGTTGACATTGAAATGACAAATAGCTTTCTAAAACCAGTGGGGATAATGCTTTTTCTGTGTATAACGTAATGAAACAAAGTCTGAATTGTACGTGTAACACAATAAAATGGAAGCACAATTTTTCCTTCGCAGAAACCCTAGATGATATTGCAATAAATACAAAAGGAACAGAGGTAATAAACAACTATGCTAGTCTAGGATACCACTTTAATTTGTGAAGCAATTATCATAAATTAATCAACTTGGATAGCAGGAGGTTGTTAGGGCATAAGACTATGTGGATAATCAACATCAAATGGAAAGTCTGATTTTCTTCCATTGCCTAAATATTTCTTCCATCTGCGGGCCATGACATAAATTGCTGAAGCACACCATAAACTCAGCGTCTCTGCAAAATGTTTAGCAATAAAAGTTCTTGAGCACTCATAAAAACATAAATCCGTATGCAACATCAAAATCACCAGTCAGCCGAGGTAATACAACCTTTATGATATAAACCAACGACATGAACAAAAACCAAAGTAAAACTATGCATTGAGTATGGAGAAATACAGTGAATCCTAGCTACTGAATTGCTAGATCATCTAAATTCTTCTTACATGAACAACAACACAAATTATTCTACTGAAAAAGGTCTAGCAAAATTAGGCAGCTGTCTGAAAACTCTTTCAGTTCTTAACCAGTTACTTGTTTGCAAACACTTTTTGTCTCTCTTCACTGTTTTCCGTCAGCATGAAAGTAACTGCCATTCAAGAAAATATCCATATTTAGTACCTGACTGAATTGTTGGTCAGGCTGTTCCTAACATATCTGTGAAGCAGTTGCTTACTAAATAAACTGAAGGTCCAGAAAGAACTATTTGGCAGTTTCCCAACAATGAGTTGCAAATAGCCCAAAATATGACCTAGCAACATGTCTTCCTAGCAACAGCTTGTGACATGCCCTAGAAATCATGGCCCAGTTTCACAGTATTTCCTTCAATATAGTAATCTTGAGCACAGAGGATTATGTTTCCGAAGTAAACTCAGTGTCCACCTTACATTTGCGAACAGTGATGTAATCTAATAAAATTGTTCAGCAATATTATATCTGATGAAGCTGACTACCAGCTAAAGTATTTGGGAGTAGTTATAGGATGGCACTTGCAGTACCTACCTGAGGCATCCAAGTACAATAGCCAGTGCTAGGGAGCTTATTTCCTTATGTAGCCATTGGAGAAAGGCAGATGCTTCCA
This sequence comes from Pampusana beccarii, assembly GCA_013399365.1. Lineage (NCBI taxonomy): Eukaryota > Metazoa > Chordata > Aves > Columbiformes > Columbidae > Pampusana > Pampusana beccarii. The sequence goes on along the minus strand of VWYH01004037.1, from coordinate 167,706 downwards.
GAGATACTTGGGAGCATCTAAATTTAGATGCACAACGCTGTGATTATTTACCTGAACCCTGCAGGGTCAAACACAGAAGACGACCACTTGTTTTTTAACATAATTTTACATTTAACATAATTTTACATTTTATAAACATGGCCAGCAGAGGGAAGTATCTCTCTATGTTTTAAACTCATGGCTTGTGACCAAGTAGGAATAACTCGTGCTCGTGCTCTTAGAAAAGGTGCTGCACTGCTGAAGTGAAATTAGTTTAAGAAAACAGGCTGAAAGATCTTCAGTAGAGTTTGCCTGTGCTCTGCAATGGGGCACTTTGGAGACAGGACATTGCTTATGTTATCTCAGGTTCACACGTGTCATTGTTTAACATGTCACAAAACAGCATGGTGAAAATACTTTCTAGAGTGGGGAAAAAAGAAGGTTATTAAGTCAAATAATCAATCTGGTGGCTACCCAAATAGCTGCCTCAGATGACGGAAAAAACCAAAATGCATCTGGCTTGTGCCACTGCATTTCTTTGGAAGCAAGAAATGCTTGAAGAGAGTGACAGAGGGGAAGGAAAAACTGTTTCTCAGTTTGAGGTAACCTGTTCATGTGGTTATGTCTTCTTCTCCTTGGCCATGGCATTTGCCTTCCTCAGGGAAGCTGGACATAAACTGTCTACAGAGGTCTGTTAGAAGGAATGGAAACTTTGCTGTGGCTTGGGTTTAGAGAGGCAAGACCTCCCTTCCTCTCACCACCAGCATTACTTGGAAACATTGCTCGTAGACCAGGACCCAGTTAGGTTTGGCACTACAGGAGTATAAAGACAGAGGTATAAAATGGAGACAGCTCCTTGACAGGCAGAAGGGAGCCTACAAAACAGTGCTGATGACAGTAGGTGGTTGACACAATCCCTCAGCCTGCTTTCAACATTTCCATGAGGATCAGAGCAATGGCAAATTTCAGCAACTGAGATAAAAGGGGGCACAGAAGTAGTACTGAAGATATAACAGGCTCCTCTCACTGCGAATTTGTCATGCCAGCATTTGTAGGGACTTAAGAAAGATGTATGTTGATTTTAATTGGAGCTTTTCTCTACCTCTCTCCTAGCTCGCTGTTCTTCAACCTCCAAAAAAAAAAAGGGGAAGTAGCTGGAATTTGGCCGGAGTATTATCTCTAACTCGACAAATGTTTTTCCAAGACTCTTAATTACTATTTTGAAATGACAGTCAGGCTACAAAAAAAAGCCCTATTAACCACAACTCCAGTTTTAGTTGCAACAGTGACTCCGAAGGGAGGATACAGCTTATTGAACAGCCAGGTTTTGTTCCTGCTGCAGCTTAGCATGAAACCTGCTGTCAAGACCTGACTATGCCTATGCTGGCGTAGTTCTAGTTCTGCATGTGATTTTAGATTAGAAAACATTCGAATGGCTGGAGTTTACAGAGGAATACTCCTTTACATACAGCAATATCCTGTTATTAGAAGTCAGCTGCCAAAGGCAGGCACTAATCACTAAGAAGAAATGGTGGAGAATTACAGATTCTTCCTGCACCTTGCCTGAATATAAACTAATCCTTTTTCTGTTCTTGAAAAGATAAAAAAGAGCAGTACTATAGTGCCACATTTGCCACCCATAGTCAGTCTTTTCTTCAGGATCTAAATGTTTACACCCAGTAAAGATTCCTGCACATTACATGGAGTCTGCACTGGTGACCTTTCCTTATCGCCATGTAACTGCAACATTATCTTTCTCTGAGAGCCACGCACTTCCTTGCATCAAAAGAATGGAGCTTTCTTTTGCACTTAACTTGAAGGAGAGTGATATTTAGCAATCCCAGGCCTACACGAACAATTAATTAACAGGTCTTTAGGATATGGTCAAGTTATTAACTATGTTTTTGGAGCCTCAGTTCTTCAAAAGGGACCGGGAGCAAACTGAGGCTTAAATTGTCACTCATCAAATAGATAATGACACTTCGGCAAGATTCTGTCATTTGATCACTACTCCTTGTATTAGTTCTGTTAAGTACTTCTTTGGCCAAGTGTCAGGTTTAGCAAACACTGTGTAATTTAAATCTTCCAAGTAGATTGTACAGGAATGCACACCAACTAATCAGTGCTGGGGAGAATGAGGAGAAAAAAATCCTGACAGTGTTGAATTTCAGACATGTATTACTACCCCTAACACTGTCTTTGTTCTGTAGATGAGGGGTATTTACACAGACTGTTCTGAAAACTGGGTTGTGACGGTTTATCACAGCTAGATCTAACTGTTCTGTTTCTTTTGATCAAATGTGTGCTTTTCCGCCTTAAGAGTTGGTTTGCAGCAGTTTAAAATGCCTTGCTACATCTCTGATTTATGGAAAGTTTTACTAGGTCATGACGGAGGTCATGGCTCAGAGAGAAGGACCATCAGAGAAGACGAGATCAAACGATAGGAGATTAATAGATAAGAGCTACTGAAGTGGTCCTATCAGTCTTTCAGAGAGAAGTCAGGGTATCTAGCTTGGAGTAACTCAGCTCTTCTGTTTGTGATTTAAACAAAGCCTTTTCACAAAGCTATGCCTAAGGTGGAATAACAAAACCAGACCTACATGGGTATGGGCACTGCACCTAAAGGAACTACAGCAAAATAAGTGTGTGGATCTGCACAAAGAGGAATGCAATGAACAGCCATAATTCAAGACACTAGAGAAAAAAAAAATATAGACCATTTGTTAGGGATAATTGGCAGCAAAGATATTCTGAGCCACTAGCACTTGTTTGCATCTGTACAGTTGTGGTCCAAAATTTTACCGCCAGTGCAAATAGAAGAATTACACAAACTGATGTCTCCCTGCTGTGTGCCTGCACAGCATTACCTTTGTCACAGACAATGATTTTAATAATCATTCTGGAGACTCAGAACAACCTGCAGCAGTCCTCCCTGTAAGAAATCTCCATCCTAGAAGAGGATGGAAAGAAGAGGAAGAAAAAGTCATCACATCTGGGTAGTTTGGTTATTTTTTCCCGCCAAATTCAGCCAGATAAAATAGTATAGTAGAGATTCCTCCGATGTCTATAACAAAAAATATTTTGCAACTGAAATATTGTACTTACTTAAAGCTCTAGTGACTGATGCAAATCTTCCATTCATGTTTGAGACGATACTCAAAATATTTGCTATTTTCTAAAAGGAATATTTTCAGTAAAACAAAATAGAATGGACAACAGCTTTTGTTCTTTAAGTCCATGCCAAACATGAAGCCATAAGACATATCCCAACTGATTGCTGCAGAGGTGAAATGTCAGAAATTTTCTTCATGAGAAGCCCTGTGACGGAGTGCAGCTGGTGTGTGTCACCACCAGAAAGCCTAACTTCAGACAAGTGACCTTATCAGAAGAGAAGAGAGAGAAACAACTTTCATCTGAAGCAAATCTCATGCTAGGAAACTGACTATTGATTCTGAAAACACTGTATCAAACACAATATTATTTTCTTTCGAATACTGTAAAAATTTCCCTACTGTGAGGGTTACTGGGCAATTGCTAGAGAGCTCACAGGCTCTATCATTAAATATATCCCGAAAAGATTGTTACTTCCTGTTTTAAGTGCTATTTCTGTTCCTGAGATTCATTGCTTGTCCTTCATTTAACAAGTTCAGAGAAGCATTTCAGTTTTGAGCTGGAAGCAGTGGAACTGCTCTTTTGAGGGGTAACTGGGGCATCCATGTGCAGCAAGAAAGAGGAGGCTGAGTGGGTCTGCAGTCTCAGATGGTGAAGCTATTAATAACACCATTATGACCCAGGGAAAGAACTTGTTTTCAATCCCTCTTTCCCTACTGCAGTAGTTAGAGACTGTTAAAAGGTGGGATAACATGGTGCTTTCTGCATCTTATACATTCTGGGCAGTTTAACAGGAGAGTGCAGGAAACCGTTTTTCAGAGCTCCTCCAGGGTCTGGGAATCAGTCCAGGTACATGAACCTTGAAATTTGCTCCTTCACATTATGCAACAAGGAGAAAGAACTTCTTTCATATTACACTTTCATTCAGTAATCCGGAAGTTTTCTATTATGTGTATCTGTGTCGTAAATAACTGCTCATGTGTGAAAGAAAAGGTAACTTTTGTGCTTTGCCTTTGTTATAAGCTTTCTCCATATAACTTCCTTTCATCTGCGCTTGGATCAGAAGGGGATGAGGTTCCTTTCAGATCTGGATTTAGTTCTGCCTTTGCAAAGAGCGTACTGGAGATGAGATCACAGGTTTTGGCTAGGCCACTGGACGCAAATACGGCATTTTTCTGTCTCGGTCACACTGAGGTACTTGTGTCAATGACAGGCATTGACAGCCAGCAGTGCAGTGGAAGTTCATCCTAAGGTACAGTTTATGCTATTTCTCTGACATGTAGCAGTCCTCTCTCTGGAATTTTACAGACGCATATTCATTGCTACCTGAGTCTTCAGTGCTATTCTAAGCCTAGATCTTATGAATGAATCCATGGTAAGGCTGGAAATGTCAGACTACATTAGTCCCTTTGTAGTTCTGAAGATGGAAACCATTCTGTTGCTGCAAGCAGCTGTCCTGCCCTAGGCCACATATTGTTGCTGACTCCTTTGTGTGAGCATTAATGACGGTGCTGCCACACAGTGAGCTGGACCAGATCGCTGATCTGGTTAAAAAGGACCTGGAGAAGAAAGTGAGATGATTCGCTGGCTCTGCAGCCAGGCACTGCAGAGCTGGCATGACGAGGTGCATAAACACAAAATAGAAGAGGGAAAGGAAACAGGATCCTTTCAGTTGCCTTGCAGTCTTTGACTGGCTTGCCTTGGTCATGAACCTGCATCCTGAGTCTCAATATGTGTCTGCAGCCCAGCTCCGAAACAAGTTGTTCCTTTCCCTGAAAACTCCTGCTAAATGCTAGGACAAAACATTCCAATGGAAAAAAAGAATGATTTGCTTGTTAATCACCACCATAGACCTCTTCGGAAAGAAGATATTGTAACACTTTGCTAATTTCATTACACCAATATGAGGCAAATCCTTGCCAACGATGCCTTAGTGTCAAGCAACAAGAAAACCCTATGATGTGCTGCAGTTATTTCCGTAAAAGACCATGTCGTTGTCTGCTCAACACTAAGACACTCAAGGACCAAGTCCAAATGTGACATGGGGATTAGAAGTAAGGTCACAATTTCGTTAGCAAGGTTACCGAGCTATTGCTGAATAGCTGGATACAACAATTCCTCTTAACTGCATGCAGGTTCCCTATGCTCAGTCCTTTTCAGAACTTGAGGAAAAGCATGGCCTTTTTCAAAAGCACCTTGTTTAACTTAGTATGGCAGCACCAGCTTCCCTGAAATTGTTGAGGTGAGATCAGTTAGTACCACTGCAAGGCATATTTAATCTGTGAATCAGTTCAGCATAATAGCATGTATTGAATTGCTGCTAAAAGCCACCTACAGCATTTAATGTTTCTCCTTTCATCCAAATTCACAAAAAAACGTGTTTTTAAAAGACAGAATTACATAGAGATGGACATGTCAGAGATTTCATTGTAGAATTAACAAGGCTGCAAAATAAACGCTTTACAGAACTTAGTGTGTCATTTAGAGTAAATTAATGTCTTGCCAACGTGCCAAGATTGTATTTTGGTTCCAGAATACGTTTATTTCAAGATATACATTGTATTACACTAAATGTATGACTTTGTTGCGATTATTCATACTTTACATACACAGTAGTGTCCAAGCCATTTATTTTTTTTAGAGGTATTGTCAAAATGAGTTACTCTTTGATTACTGGTATTTCCAGTGGAATTATTCAGTTACCACATTGAATTGACAAAAAATGTTTATTATTTGACAGAAAATAGGTGAGATTATTTATCACTGCTGTAGCTGTCAAGCAGTGCCATAACCCTTCACTGTAACCCATTCTATTTTTGGGCAAAGACTGTTAAGAGAGAGAGACAACAGTCACAAGTTTTTCCAATTTTGTAGAGTACATCTTCCATATGTTTAAAATCCTTTCTCTGTCAAAGCATATACTACTTTTTAAAAAGTTATTGCTTCCTTCAAAAGGCATGCAACTTCTGAGACATCATCATGCATTCCTCAGATTTATTGGATGCAGAGAAATAAGGGATGGAGTGCTTCCATTGTGAGCACTGGATTTGTAGACTGAAATATGCCTGGGCATGACTTGTTGTTACTTTTCTAATGCCATGTTCAGGTACAATGTAAAGCCTGTTTTATCTCTGGTTAAACCCAGTTATGAAAGGTTTGTTCCTCTGTTATCAATACTTGTTTCTTTTGTCCTTATATTCTACTTGATATTTGATGTTTCAGAAACATGGGAGCACCTCAAATTGGGATCTGAGACTGGGTTTAAGGTATTAATGTGACTTGTTTCCTCTGACTTGTATAACTAATAATTGTTCTTGAGATTCTATTCCACCCTATGCTGCCAGTATCTAGAAGCATGGATACTTAGGTACCTAAATTCACAGTGATTTTATAGGAGTTCAGGTGTATAAAAAACAAATATCTTAGATACTTATGTAAAATTACAGCACAGTTAAGTGTTGCCCTTTTTTCTAGGATATACAAGCAACAACACTCCCACCAACACTCTTTTCTTTCCACAAGAGATTGTTTGCATCCACTTCTTTATGTCTTCTTTCTTCCATCCACTTGTTCCTCCTTCAGCAGTGCCTGCCTCAGATGCAAGTAAAATTTCAAATGTTTCTTGTTGTCTAAAATAAATTTTGGGTTTAAGTCTCTGAAAAAAAACTCTCCTAGTTTGTCCTCTGCCTTACTTTCTATTTTACATTTCCCAAAAGAATTCCTCATCCTGCTGCACTGCAGTCCTTCACCGTGCTTTCTTCCCTTCTACCTCCACCCTACCCTCCATTTGAACACTTCTTTCCATCACAGAGCTAGAACTTGAAGTTTTCTACACAGCTGGGCAGAGAAGGGAGCTTTCTCTGACCATGCTCTTGGATGACTAAAGAAAATCCAAGTCTCCTCTGAAAAACAAACACCTGCATTAATTCAGCACTGGGCCCACAGCAGTAATCTCAGCTCCTCTGCAATGTTCACTAGTCGGGCACAGCTATGGCCATCCCAAAGCTTTGACTAAGACAGGGAAAAACAAATTTTTCTTCCTTGAGAATAAAAGGCTGGGGACATCAATGGAAAGAAAGAATTAAAGGGAAGAGGAAAAGGGTTTGCAGAAGAAGAAAGGTGGAAGATACCTGGAGGAAGCTGAGTTTGCTGCTTCTTGGAAGGATAAAGAAAATGTTAACAGCCGTGGCTGAGAGAGGACACTCCCTACTGAACAGTAGCTGTCCCCACATCGCTTGTCACAGTTGTTACAGCCACACTCTTAGCAGGATCCAGCCCAAATCCCCAGGGCTCTGTCACTCTCAGAATAATCAGGAAAGCGATGGCCATGGGTTACCCAAAACAAGCCACTGTCTCAAATGGCTTGCTAGTGTTCTTTGCCTGGATCCTTCTGTTTGCTATTGTGGACAGCAGTATCAAAATGGTCTGTCACCTGTCCAGTGTGGAGGATAGACTGCAAAGTTCATAGTTACAATACAGAAGAAGACGGATTAAAGTGTTGGGTTTAAATCTTACAAAGATACTTGAAAAATGCAAGGCAAACTGCAGTTTCATATGCTACAGTGATGTGAAAAGCAATTCGACCATGTTCACGCTATGTTTTGCTATAATCTGGCACAAACCCTGCCTGTTGAGATGTGATTCTGCAGCAAAGCGGTAGGAGCTATAGGAGGCAATTGAAACAAATGCCAACAGCATCATACTACCCCTTTCTACATCACTGCTCTTTAACAAACCTAACATATCTCTCTACCTGACTAGAGGAATGGTAGCCAGTTATTGCTGGTGCAAGTTGGCCCAGCTCGATTGGTTCCAAGGGTGTTTTTGACCCTTCAACACTATAGAAATCAGGCGATGAAGTTTACTTTCAAATTTTGGCTGACGGGTTTTTGTCAAGGTATCCTTGCTCTCACTGATCCATTAAGGAAGTTGGTACATGTGGTGCAGTATTTTTCAAGTAATCAGATACAAAATATGGTAATTTAAACACATGCACTTTCTATAACATTTTCATCAAAGGAAGTCATACGTTTCATGGTAGTCCTGACCCAAAAATAGAGTAGAGAAACTTAAACAATAAATTCCAGCTGATGACATTGCTGTGAGATAAAAACCAATAATTTGTAATGTGAGTTACCATGCTTTTTTTTTTAAGTACTATGTTAACTCCCTCTATTGACTTGGATTTCTTGATCTGATCAGATTTCTTGATTTCTATTTTGTTTTTCTGGTTAAGGGTATACTGTATTTTATCTCTAGGTTTTAAAGCCCTGAACCTTTGTTGGTGGAAAGCCACAAAATGTTGACACTAATATTTTACATTTCTGTTATCATGCTCTGACCTCTCTTCAGAGACATTCAGCCAAGAATTCAGCCCTCTGGAAGTGCTCCCCTGCACTCCCACAGCATACCTGGGGAAGTCAAAGGGCCTGAGAGCCAGTAAGTGAAACATTTGGCAATTATGACTGGTGACTCCCATAACACCACAGTTTATTTGGTATTTTCATAGAATCATAGAATAATTTTGGTTGGAAAACACCTTTAAGATCATCAAATCCAACCATTAACCTAGCACTGCAAAATCTACCTCCAAACTATGTCCCTAAGCACCACATCTACATGTCTTTTAAACACCTCCAGGGATGGTCACTCCACCACTTCCGTGGGTAGCCTGTTCCAACACCTCACAACACTTTTGGTGAAGAAATTTCTCATAATATCCAATCTAAACCTCCCCTGGTGCAACTTGAGGCCACTTTCTCTTGTCCTACCACTTGCTACATGGGAGCGTGTGGTTTTGAAGAACTTAGGATCAACAGTGAACTATTTTTTTATTTTTCTGGTTTTATTTTTTAAAGTTTCTCCTGCTTCCATGTTTGGTGCTTAGGAATGCCAGAAAATGTATTCTCAGTCAAACACTGTTGAGGAATGTCAGAGGATTCAAAAGGAGAAAATGGCTCGCAAGAAAAGACAATTCATATTAGCCTGCGCACTTCTATATGGTGTATAGCACTAAATGCCTGTACGTTTAATTTTGTATGTGTCAGCAGCACATCTCTGCATGTCTGCTCTTTAGGACAACATCTCCAGAGCCTGTTTGTCTGGCCACCTGGTTCTTGCATTTGAGTAGCCTTTTACACCCACTCTGCAGGCTTAGGATTGGCTTCACAAGGTGAAAAACATGCTAGAATTATACCCTTAAGGAAATAAACTTTCCAAAAATCATGGGCCATTGCTTTGTCTCTTTTGAACAAGTGAGAAACTGAGTTATCTAGGGATATAATGGAGGGACAGATAAGCAATTAGCTTAAATTGGAGTAATTATTTAAAGTAGGAGCAATATTGTGGGAAGAAGTTTTCCTTTCAAAGAAATTCTTCAACAGCTTCTAACTTCAGCTTTCTTCTCCTTAAACAATGGATGTGAACACATGCCTTTTTAACAAAAATATGAATATTAACAGATAATTTCGATATTTTAGGCCACATTCTGCTCCTGGTGTTGCAAGACTGCAAAAGCTCACCTCAGCCTTCCTTTCCCCAGATCACAGGCATGTTGATTTACCTCCCTCTGTTCTAATGGCTGGTATGCAGGCTTCTCTGGGCACCAAAGAAGAGCAAAACAAAACAAAAAAACAAAAACAAAACCACAAAAAACAGTGGAGACACCATTCAGCAACTGAAACAGCTTTTCAGCCTGTCTGTGTTAATGAAATCTCTCCAGCTGCGGTAATTCTCTAGCTGGAACCTACTGGTGGATCAGTGTCACTTCTGTCCCAAGAAGTCAAATGAATGGTGGATCAGGCTGGTGTAACAGCAAGCCATGTATCTCCTACCTAACATTCTTATTTGTGACATTCCTCTATTTCCTGAGTCGTGTCTTAACCCCAAAACTAGTAAGCTGTGTTTTTTATACCCTCTCACTGTAGGTAAGTGAGGCTTATATAGGCATTTGTGGCCACTCACAACCAATTTCTTCCAGCTCAGTGTGTTCAGACATTAGGTTCCCAGACAAGAATTTCCTGAGACGCTGCTGTCTGGATTTTCAGCTCTCGTTTCTCATGAGGGTATCAGCATCATCAGTCATAACTCAAGTCATCAAACAATAGCACATATATAATGTATTATACTGCATGATGGCTCTGTGGGGTTGTTTTTTGACTCAGGATGCTGGAAATAAAGTGCACTGTAATAAAAAAAAGAACAGCAGGAGCCCTAGACAGCTCTCAAAGCCCTTTCCTCTCAAGAGTTAAGCTGTGGTATACAAAAAAGAGAAATTCAGTTTGACAGTCCTGGAAAAAGTATGCAGAAACAAACACAAGGAGGCCTATGTTATACGAAGCTTCTCAGTAATGTGAGAGGTGTTTCTAATATGACATGACTGAACACAAAGAAAGGCAATTTAAACACATTTTCTTTACAGATTTCTCTGGCGACTTTGGAAAGTTACATAGTGCCAAATTATTTTCTTCTGAAATAGAAATATCTCATTAGGTGCAGAGAGCGAATCAAGTAAGCTACAGCTTTCAAACATTTGAGTTTTGGAAAGCCATGGGATAAAATGAACTCCCACATCGTTTGCAAAAGTAGTATTTTATAACCTTTTCATTCCTCCTTCTAGCCCTGTATTCTAATGAATACCACAAACTAAATCTGGGCTAATTTAAGAGTCAGCTCCTACGATGATATTTTTTCTCCCCAACCTATTAACAGTGGTATTTAAAGACATGTTCCTAGTCTTTCTGTCATACTGCAACCCAGTCAAAATTTCAGTTCAAATTGGTCAGCCAGTCAGCCTGAGGTTCCGAACACATCTACCACTTGCATTCACATAAGCTCCATGGGGCTTGTGCAGTGGGAACTAACCTTTTGGGAAGCAACACAGGGATGCTCTGCCCTCAGGGAGCAGTTCATGGATGACAAAATCAATGGTGTTATGAGCATCCTACATCCAAACACCCAGTCAAATGTAACACATCTCAGCAACATCAACTTTGGAGGTACTGCTTGTACAGGACACAGGAGAACAAAGAGATATTTGGGATATGGGGTATGCTGGATAGAAATATGGCAATGCCAGTAATGAAGGAAGGCAAAAAAACCCTCCTTTAGAATTGGAGTAAAAAGGAGAGGCCTCCTTACTGCGTTATAGTACTACTTCTTGTCAGTAAAGCTGTGGCCTTGTTATTTACCTTTTCTGTTACTACCTCTATTCATATTTGTGACTGATGCACTGTACCTGAGTACAGCTTCTAAAAGGAAAGTAAGAAAGGAAATGAACTTCATGACTTTTAATTTCTAAATTATGAATGCAAAATGCTATATGGTAATAGAGCAGTTAAAAATGGCTGATCTAACCCTCCACATATTAGGAACGAACCTCTCTATCAGGAATGCCAAGAGGCTAAGGCACAGTTCTGTGAAAGCACCGAGGCCAAAGCAGAGGAGGACAGACATCTAATGACCCTACGACTATGGCCTTATTCTAGTTCACCACAAATACATTTTCTTACCACGTATAAGGAAACTTGAAATGCAAATAAGCATGCTGACCTGTAGCAACAGTATTATGTATAATCCTGACATAGAAAGTAACATGCATTCTCCATTAATAAATAAAGTTTATACAGTTGAAGGACACAAATTAAAGAAATCTTTATTTATAAAGAAGCAACATCAGCTATTAAATGAAAAATACAATAAATTTCAGCACAAGTTCTACCTCCTCTTCCCCTAGCGATATCAAAACTAGGTGCCTAGTGCAGGTTTACTATATAGGCTTCTGCACTAGCTTGTTGACATAATCACAGGATACCTTGTTCTCTGAACATACATTTTAGGATGAAGCAAACTGTCTTCTGGAGATGTCTATCTCACAGTGAACTAAACATCAGGCATTCAGCTTGGACCACACACCTAACTTTAAGATGTCTGTGGTTAGATGAGATAAACTCCATTCTAGGTGTATGCAAATTCTAGTGAAATACAAGAATTTTGAAACTCTCATCCACCTTGTTTTATAATTCTGTACTGTGTTCCCTGAATTCCACACCCTTGTCTGTAAGAAAGTGTTATTTTCATTCATACTGCGTGAGACATGAATAATTTGTTTTGTATTTATATTGTGCATAGAGGCAATCCTCTAACACCAGCAAAAAATAAAACTATTTTTTTAATATAATACACTGTAGCGTTATACCACTGAAGACTACACATCATTTATAAGAATTGAAAGTATTAGCTGTATTGTTTAGAGAAAGCCCAAGTGGACAACAGTAGCAACTTGCTTTGCAGTCTGTCAGGTGAATATTATAGTAGTTTTTCTCTGCACTGTGGAAGCACTCTAGCCATTAGCAGGCAGAACAGTAGTAGTCAACAACAATACACCGTTCAATGAACCAAACCTGGGTTGTCTTGCAAGCTGAATCACAACTCCAGTGAGTTCTCTCTTCAGTAGAAAAACAGGTTAACAGTTGATAGATTTGGCAAGGTGTCACATCTATACAGCGCAGGGCAGGGAGGAGCACTCTGCTTGCAGCCCTCCAGGAGCACAGCATGAGCCAGAGCATCGGGATCAGGAGCCCAGACTTCGAGTGCTTTGGGCATGTATTGCTGCTCAGATCAGGGACAGTTTAAATTAGCTAAATGCACCATTTGTTAGTGCAAAAACTTATTCTCCAGCTAGGAGCAGAAGTTCTGGAGATATTACTATAAATCAGTATTTTGCACAAAGGAAAATTACCAATTAAAAACAAACCAACAAACAACACCAACAAAACTTAAAAATGCATGTGCTACCTACTAGATTTATTCATGTAGCAGGAATTACAAAGGTAGCAACTGACCAGTGTCCAGATCTTCTGACAACAGAGCTCTGTTGTGAGATGCCTCTATAATATGTTATTCTCCACCTTCATATAATGGTAGAGACGACTGCCTCTGGCAGTTACAGTTGATTAAAGACAACATTTTTTTATCTTATCTGCTGAAATATTATCTTCAAAATAAAGTCCATAACAAGAAATCCTTGCTTACATACAGACATCCAGAAAGAGCATGGGTGTTTGTTTCTAACCCATGGAAAAGCTTATCTGCAAGAACAGCCAGAGATTTTTGTCATGCAGATGCATTTCAGAGTTTAGTTAGTAAAATTTAAACTCTTCATATCTTCTGTTTTGAGTTGACTGCTAAGATTTAAAATCATGGGTTTTTTTCTCTCTCATTGTCTGTGTTTGCTATGTGAAAAGGACACTTTCTGTCCTGGGGACAAGTGATGACCAAAACAGACAGAATAGTTAGAAACCTGCTGCTGCATTATGTGCACAACAAACATGGAAATCTGTTAAGATTTATATATATGTCAGCTTGACAGCTACAATGTGTGGCTCAGCTGATGTGGAGATATACATATTTACTAAAACCAGAAGGTGGCATCAAAGACTGTCTAACATTAGCAATAGAAAGGCCTGAAAACACACAATTGAAACCTTTACTATTCCTAACAGATAAAATGATGTGATTGTGGGGAGTCACTGCCCCTTTATTAGTCTTAGGAATCTAGGTTAGGCGGATTTCTGGAAATCTGTCCAGAGATAGGATCTAAAGTATTATGACTCACTCAACCTGGATAAATTATTTTTTTATGAATCATTATGCGTAAATCAGCTTGTTTGGGATTAGTAACTGTATAATCCTGTCCTAATATCAGTAGATGTATTTAATATCCATAAGAGTTCAGTTAGTCATTCTGGCAAACAACTATATATACATTATCTATGCACATTGTGTTTAACTGGTGCTGTCCGTCTTGGCTGTCAGCCACCTAATCTGGATTTTATCACTCTTCATCTATATTTTCTTCTCTGTCTCACTCCTGGATAGTATGGAAGGTCAAAGTGCCTTCTCTGTAGTAACACCTAATCAACTGAACCTTGATTATGACAGGCTACAAGAAGCAAATGGAATGGATCGGGTTTGTGGAAAGCAATTATTAATACGATCTTCCTCATGTTGCCAAAGTGTAGAGATTAGTGAAGGAGAAGCACATGGGGTAAGGCGTGCTGGTGGGATGACTTGCTTACATGTGCCACAGAGTGAAAACAGAGATGAAGGGATGTGAAAACTGGTTAATTTTGTTTGTAAAGGGAATTCTTAGTGTGCTGGCAGAAGGTGTAGTTAAGACGCTTTGATACTATGACGTCTTCTAAAATTCATACAATGTTTGGGGTTTAAAATAACTTTTTATTTAAAAATAACATTTCCAAAAGTAATGGTCTGCATAGTAAAACGAATTATGTTCCTCTTTAAAAATACAGCAGTTTGCATTTTTAATATTCAGCTTTCTTCTGTCTCTAGATGCTTTGTTCGTTTCAACTGCTAAAATAATATTCTTGACTAAAAAGCCTTACCTAAGTGTTGGCAAATAATGTTTGATGCTTTGTTCAAATTATTTATACTGCCAGCTTTACCACTCTGGCAGACTGGATGATTTTCTACTAGCCAATACGAGTACTCAAACATGTTCAGCAAAACTAGTTAAACTACTATTGAAGTTTTTGCTCTGATTTTTCTTCAAGGTACGGTATCTATCGATTTCCTCAGCATTGTGCTAACAGTACCAGTCACCACGAATCCTAAATCTGCCTTTATGGACAACACTTCCCCTTCATCATTGTAGTCTTGGGTACATTTGTGTTGTCACCTCACCGAACTCAAACATAATATAAATTCATTTTAATCTACATCTGATGTATCACCTTAAATAATCCGTTGATAGTTTCTTATTTCTTCTCCTCTATTCCCTTTGTCTTACGTGGACCTCAAAGCTACAGTGTTTGCTTCCTCCTTCTTTACACAAATTCAGAAGCTAAATAGCCTAATTCATGTATGATAATCCTGAAGCATCATCCATCACATTATACCTTTTCTGAAATTAAAAACTTTTATTCTCCCCTCAGATCTATCCCATGTCTCCACACTGTGTTCATCTGCTGCCTGATTTAGCATCATGAATTTTTGAAATTCTACTAACATCACTTCATAATGCTTAAATATAAAGCTGGGTGGACTAGAAGGTGTATAACGCATGTTTGACAATTTCCAGGTTTATTTTATTTTTTTCTTAGGGGATCTTACTAACTAAAGAATTTACAAATTTAATACAACTTCTAGGGTGTGTTTTGCACTCTATTTTTGTGGCTTTTGAACAATGAGCTAAACTTGAACAAAACTTATTGAAAAGAACATTAAAGTTAGCTGCCTACTTCCTCCTTTATCTAAGTTCATCCTTTTACTTTCAGTTATGCTCTATACAACCATAGTAATCCCTTTACCTTTTTTGATATCAGCAACATTTAGATATTTTGAGTTGTTTATTATGTTCTACTCTTAGTCATTCCTCAGCCAAACTATTCAGATTTCTTCTAGTGTTCCACCATAAACCAGATATCTCTATTCATCATTTTAGATTGCTCTTGTGACCAATTTTCAGCTGCTTGGTATCTTTCTAGCAATGTGGTGTTCAGGAAACGAGCCTCACAATTCTAGGATTTTGTGGTATTAAGTCTATAGTTACTTAGGGCCATTCATTTTGCCTGCTCTGTCTTGCGTGCATCCATGTAAAGAGCTGAAATGCAAGGATTAGAGAGCTGCAGCCTGTCGAGGAGGAAGCAAAGGGCCATCTGCATTCCATCCTTCAGCAGGCACGTGGAGAAAGCTCGTTCAGGCATGTACCTGTGGTGCATTAGGCACCACACTTGCATGTCAGTTATTAAGTGTATCATCAGATAATAATATACTGTAAAGTGTACTTTTTGCAATTATTTCAGAACAAACATGAAGTGATGAGGTAGTGAAATACAATATTAGCCATGAAGTAATTATCTGGAAGCCTTTCAAGAAAAACTGAAGGAGTGGTATTGTCAATTTTAGTGTTAAAAGTCTGAGTTTGGTGATACAGACTAAAAGAAACATTCAGTCCAGCTATTTTATAACAGGTCTCTTTTGAATTAACAGCTTTCTCTGACTGTATTGTAGTTTTCTGAAATCGCTTGTCAGCAAAAATGCAACCCACTGACCTTACTGGATACTTTTTGAATTCTCCTTAGATTTCACAAATAGATTAGGAGTATCATTGGTAAAGAACGAATATTTTCCTCACCTGCAGAACTAAACTAGAACATCTGAAATTGTATTTCTTCTCTGCGTACATGAGGTTGTCCCTCTGAAATCAGATAGCAGTGTGTGGCTACCGAAGATAAATGCTGGCTCACTTATGATGGCCACTATCAAGGGAAGAAAATCAACTGAGTTACTGTGGTTGATTGACCTTGTCTGGCCACAACGTGCCCACTAAGCCACTTTATCACTCTCTCTCCATCAACAGGGGAGAAAATATGACTAAAAACTCCTGGGTCCAAATAAGGACAGGAAGATTACAGAGCAATTACCATCATGGACAAAACAGACTCAACTCACGGAAATTAGTTTAATTTCATGCCAATTAATAACAGGGTTGGATAGTGAGAAATAAGAACAAACCGAAAACCACCTTTTTCCCACCCATCCCTTATTCCCAGGCTCAATTTCATTCCCAATTTCTCTGTCTTCTCACCCTGAGTGGTTCAGGGGGATGAGGAATGGGAGTTGCGATCAGTGCATCTGATATACAAGTAAAATACGGTAGGTGCACGGTTAAAAATGTGGCAAATATATGGGTAAAATATAGTAGCTGCACCGATAAAAATGTGGTGCATATACAGGTGAAATATGGTAGCTGCACTGCTAAAAATGTGGCAAATATACAAGCAAAATAGGGTACGTGCACCATGAAAAAATGTGGCGAATATACAGGCAAAACACAGTGCGTGAACCGCTAAAAATTGTTGCTTTTTCCTCCCCATGCTCTTCCCCTGCTCCAGTGTGGGTTCCCCTGGGGGTCACAGATCCCTCCAGAAAACCTTCTCCAGCATGGGCTCTCCACAGGCTGCAGCTTCCCTCAGGGCACGTCCACCTGCTCCGGTGTGGGGCCCTCCATAGGATGCGGGTGGATCTCTGCTCCCTCACGGACATCCATGGGCTGCAGGGGGACAGCCGGCCTCCCCATGCTCTCCACCACAGGCTGCAGGGGAATCTCTGCTCTGGCGCCTGGCGCACCTCCCACCCTCCCTCTTCATTGACCATGGTGTCTGCAGTTATTTCTCTAACATTCTCACTCCTCTCTCCAGCTGCTGTTGTGCAGCAGTTTTTTCCCCTTATTAAATATGTTATCCCAGAGGTGCTACCACCGCCTCACATTTGAGCATTCTGAGGGAAAATAACGTTTTTTTCTTGTGACAATGTGACTTTTACAGCCATTTCAGGGATTCTGGGATGACCTTCTTGGCATTTGTGAAGGATGCTGGTATTTTTCTGGATTGTATATAAATGTGATGTCTAATTCTGTCTGACTGAGCAGTGAGGAATAGCTGATACCATCTGGCAGCTTTAGGACAGTTATGTCAGCAACTTGGTCTGCTGAGATGTACAAAAAAACCCCTTATTTTTGGAAAGTCCATTAAATAAAGCCCAAACCCCTACAGTAACATCAAATTAAGCTCTGCACTGGGTTGACAAATTCACTGGAATTGGTGTGGTTACTCCCATCGATCATTTTGCTGAACACTTTAATTGTGAAACAGGCATTACAATTCCACCATTATTTCTCTTTCATGAAAGTGAGTTTGAGAAGAGACATCCATCTGCTGGTCACCTGTGTGCCTGCTGCCTTTGAGCAAAGATGCAGGACATCACCTTAGAAGGATGAGGCACATACAAAGAATCATAGCAAAGATAGATATCTCTTTATAATAGTGACAGTCTTAGCAAAGATGCCTCTAAACAGACATTTAGGGTTGTTAGCAAGATTTAAGTTGGTATCAATATTTTTTTTCCTGGTACTTTACCATGACAAGCATTCTTTTTGGTTAAATAATGTCATTTGTGTATTACCTTAGTGACTGCGTGCTATGACTATTAAAAATTCAATAATTCCTGTAAGTACACATAAGAGGAAATTGCAGATACTTGCACAGTCTGAGATTGCTTATCTGGAGTTCAAGTAAGGTCTAAATATACACATGTCCCATGGAATGTTTTTTCCTGGCCAAAAGAAGGAAGGCACCTCATTTCACATGGGCTTCAAAGATTAATTTTGTGACTGAAGCCCCGTGAAATTTTCAAGCTGAGTAAGCAATTACCAACACACTTTTCTACATGTTTGTAAAAGATTTTATAACCATATCAGAACTGATGTAATTTTCCTATTTTTTCGGTGTATACAAGATCACAGAAACTGTTTCTTTGGTAACCAGAGCATCCTTCTGCCTGATCACATGCCAAATGCATTTTGGGAGTTGGAAGAAGCATGGCAAAACTTGGTGAAATCTTCATCTGTGTGTGGACTGAGAGGAGAACGTATAACTGTGCTTGATCATGGTCCTGGTCCCTTGATTGTCTAGACCAGAGATTTGGACAAAACATATTGCCATCTGCCCGGTGAGGCTATTTTGTTAGGATTTCTTTTGGGTTTTGTGTTTACACATAGGCTTGTATCAGGATGCTATTCAGATGCAACAGAGTTACATAATCAAATATACAAACAAATAAAACCTTAAAGAAATTATAGAGTCAAGACTAGTATCTAATAATAATTGATTTGGCAATGTCTTGAGGTTTGATTTTTACAAAACTGAGAAAAATTTTAAACAATCTGGAAAAATCCTTAAAAAGCAGGAGTTAAACCTGGTTTTCCCTAGAAATTTGCTGAGATAAAAAAATAAAATTAGGATACCATTAAATTCCATACGTTGTTATGAAAGTATAAATTAACCAAGTTTTGACAGGAAAATAAGATCAATTATATGAAGTTCTGAACTGATGCACTAGTGTAATAAATGCATCTTCGAGTGCACAAGAATGGATGACTTTAATTACTTTTCAGCTGCTTCCTTCTCCAGGTACCCCAGCAAATGTTATCTGATGCTCTGTTTTAAAGGCATTACTTGTACTGCTCTAGCATAAAAATCTTGGGCTGTGAAACTCTAGTGTTACCCTAAAGTTTAATCTTTTTTGTGGCCACAGGTTTTTCCACAGCACAATGGAATTCTCTATTGCTTGAATGTTTGAGACACTGGGACATTCAAGACTGCTTTTTCTTACCTACATGCATGGTACAAGTAGAGCGAAACACAGACTGGGCATATGTTTTCTTAGAGGACTGTCCATTTGTAACCTGATAAAAGAGAGCATCTGAATTTGAGCGTGCTACTTTATTCTATTGCTTCATTGGAGTTAAAAAACTGCAGATTAAAGACAGCCAAAAGATATTTAATGTTTTCACTCTGTAGCAAACTCCCAAGAACTCAAGGCAACAAGAATTTAAGTATTTTCATGCTCATTACAAAACATTTAACATGAAGTCTTGATTTAAAATCCAGATTAAGAACCAAGGCAGCAGGAATCAGAGAAAGAAGTAATCAGAAACTCTGAAATGAAGAAGAAAAAAAACAGAGTATTGATAACATTTCTGCTTGCAGAAAGATGTTAGCAAAAATAGCACCAAGTTTATGGCAAGAACGGGGGCGGGTTTTGTGCCAATGTCTGGGGTACATGAGCAAGGAAATTCTATACAATTCTGTTCTTCTTCCCAGTGTCTAGGAATGGTAAGTAGCTCAGGTATGGTCTCATTTTGAGAGATTGATTCTATTGTGTATGCATATTCTATTCATTTCTGCATTAGCTTCAACTATTGCAAGGTAGTAGTAGCCACTTGAAGCACACCAGTAGGCTTGGATGAGCCTTTAAGCCAGTGGTGGCAGAACCTTTCATGCCACATGAAATGACATGTTCTGGCACACATGCCAGTTCTGACACATGCCATCAGTTTGCCTTCCCTTTGCTGTGATCTAAAGACTGTGACAGGTATAAATCAGTTAGAACAGGGTAGACCAGAATAAGGAAAGATTAATATGATGATGAATGAAGGTAAGGTTTGTGTATTAATGAGGTTATTATACATATATTTATATGGATTTTTTCCTGCCTTTGTGATGTTTTCGAACTATGTAATGCTAATCAATGATTTTACTCTTTCAGAAGGTTTCCTTCTACTATTCAAAATCCAAATTAAAAAAAAAAAGGTGCTAAACTTTGTAGGTGGAGAGAAAATCTTGATAATGTGAGAAAATACCCTAAAGGCCTCATAACCAGTGAGCAGATAATGCAAATTTTAAGTGTTTTAATAAAAAGCTGTTGAGTATTAAATGTGTTTTTTCAGTTGAGGACCTTCTCAAAGAGTGTTTGACTAATTAGGCTTGCCAGTACTGAATAGGGTTGTTCTAATGCTGATAAGTGCTTGCACAGCTGCTACAAAATCACTGCGGCCAGAATCTAATTTAGTGTTGCAAAAGTGCCTGGTTTGGCATGAATTCCACTGTCATCAAAATTATTAATCTGTCTTTCTTTATCTTTTGCACTCATTATTTGTGCAACCTAAGGCATTGTTTTGCCTTGGTTTCTAGAAATCCCACGTACATAGGAGGCTGGGCCCTGTGTTGTATTTTGTGCTAGAAGCATGGCATAGGAAACAGACTTTAGCAAGTACCTGCACATGGCATATGGTGGAGAAACTGATCCTTTTTTTTTTTCTTTTTTTTGCCTTAGAGCGTGGACACTCTTGGTCTAGTCTAGAAAGGAAAGTTTGTCTCTCCCATGAACCTTGAGGACCCCGGGGAGAGACAGGTGCCAAGCCCACGGTCTCCAATATGTTGGCCAGTCCCCCCAGACAGCAGCTTGGCTCTGCAGTGTTCAAGACAGCAGGGCCAAGGCAGGGGACCCCCACTCCACCAAGCAATTCTTCTAGAAAGCTATTTGCATACATTGGCCGTACCCCTAACCCCTGGCGAAATGGATAAAGCAACAATCGAATTTTAGCTTTGCTTCTGTGGCTTTCCGATTCACTTCAGAGAATGGAATAGGTGAGCAAAAGGCCATCATGGAAGGAGGTAAATGAATGAGAAAGTCAGGCCTAGGTGAAAAGGGGCAACAGGGAAGGGAGAGCAAAGGCTGGACAGGTAAAGAATATAGCCATGTGTGTTTTCTAGTTATAAGTTTATTTGAGAGAAAGCAGTGCTTTCATCCTGCCCTCAAACCCCGCCTGTGGAAGTTTGCCATACAATGCAATGTTCTCTCTCTCTTCATGTCTTATCATCAATGAGGCCTTAAGCCAAGGTCCATAAACCTACAATTGCTTCAAATCAACAGGTTTTCCATGCACACCCGGCAACCTATATTTTTCTCTCTGTTTCTGTCTCTGTTTCTGTATTCTACTGTGCCTGCATGGGGGAGGTAGGGGAGGATGGGTGTGAGTAAAGGACTCAGATACTGAAATTCTACTTTCAAAGGTTTTCACAAGTCTAAAGAGCTGATATGTTAAGTATGCTACATTTGATTTAGGGGAATGCAGCAATGGAAAGCATGACAACCAGAGGTGGGCTTGCAGCACACACAGACATTTTTCATCTTGCTTTCATTCAGCTCTTACGCTAAATTAATGAAAATCTGGGGTCACATAGATTTCAGCTTGGACTAAGTAAATGAGGAAAGGTCCAGGATATCAAGCTGGATTTTTACAGACTATGCCACTCTGCAGGTTAGCTTGACGTAAAGCTCTCATGGTTACGATGTGGTCTGATTGTCTGTGGTAGAGTGGATTTCATGGTTCTCTGGTAGTTTTTGCCTTTTATGTAAGACTATCAAATTTAGTTTGCTCAAGTGCTACTAGTAAAGGACACCAGCAGTTACCAAAGCCACACTGTACCTTACTTATACAGCTACTGATTGCTGTACTCACAAGTAATGTCCCATATGACATCCCGTATCCCACAGATGAGTCACAGCATATGCTTTCAGGAGCTTCTTTTTTTCAAATAATAAATATTTAACACAGTTTAGTGAGCTGTTTTCAGAACATAACCTGATAAATGGCAGTTTGGGAAGGAGAAAAGCCATTTTTCTAAAATTTAATCCTTATACAAAGTGCCTGAAAATAGACCTAATCCAGAGTTTTTACCACCTTCCTCACCTCTGTGCCTGTGTGAAGTAATAACAAAATATAAATTTTTGCCAAAACCAGAAGGATTTTACCACGTGTACCTCAGAGACTGTGGTGCTTGCATAATCATAGGGAGTTTGGGTGGACAAAGGAAAAATTAAGTGTGTGAATGGATTTTTAGAGACAAGGAGGTTTTTCTTTCTCTCTGTGGGTGCTGGAAAAGTAATATTTCTTAAATGTCTCTCTTTTTTTTTTTTTTTTCTGAAACACTGAGATTTTACTTGAGGAAGAACACACAAAAATCTGATGACAAAAAAATGAATCAGTAAGTCTGCTTCCACATGTCTTCTAATTTATTGTCTCCACTTTAAACATACTCTTTTCTTGCAGAAGAATTCTTTCGGGTGAGATTTATTTGCATATACAGCCCGGATACATGAATTATGTGATTAAAACTACTGATAGGGTTTTTTTGTGACTTGTCTGCGATTCTATGGAATGTAGGTATTTTACTGAATAAGGCTAATTGTTACATTTAGGTGCCAGCTCTCTGTAATGCAATGAAGAGCTTTTCAGTGGTAAACTGTAACTGAGCTGTCAGATGATAATAAAAACATTAAAGTATATTGAAAACTGGGGAGGAAAAGTCTTTCCTTTCTCACTTGACATGTTCTGAAATGTGGTTGTGGAAGTCATTCAGGTCTGAGCAGTCATGCATGCACACTGAGCTCAAGATTCACAATTAATTGCCATTTCCACCTCCCCCACAGCCCGGGCTCTCTGTTCTGTTTGTGCAGTTCGACATTAGTTCACAGCCTCGATATTGCTTGGTGCCCCCAGGCTGCAGCTGCAGCTGCGTGGTGGATTCCTTGACTTAGTCAGCAGCCCCGTCTGACACGGTGGGTACAGGGAAAGGGAAAGGAGCTCCAGTGCTGTGTCGGAGCCAGCAGCTCTGAGACATTGCTTAACCCCATGCCCAGAGCATCCCATCAGTTAAGTCTCCTGCTCTTCAAATGCGGCACCCAGCCCACAGGCCCTAGTAATGACCAGAATGAAGCAGATTGGAAGGCCTTAATGAGAGATCTGTGCATCGCTCGGTGAAATTTTGTTTCACAGCAACTCTAAATGACCTCTTTTATCTTTATTTGTTGCAGCCTGTTGCTGTCTCTAGTTCAAATGAGGAAATATGCCCAAAGTGCCCTGTGTTTTCAGACCCACAACTGTGCTGTCCTACTCATCAGGAAGAAGGAACTCAGCATCTGATTCACATGTTCTGACTGCTCAGATTTTGGCAACCCGTAAAGGTATTGAAACACATGAATACAATCCATACAATGTTAAAGACATTGCAATTGTGGCAAATATTTTAAATCAGTTTAGAGACACAAAATCCACATTTACTTTAGCCCTCAGCAATTTTAAGGAGTTTACATTGACTTCAAATTGTAACTTTTTTCCAGTAAAAACAGATCTCCATTTCCAATGGTAGAAGAGTTTTTCTTAGGATGCAAACCATGGAGCAGATAAGTATGTGATTTGCAAAGCCATGAAGCAACTTTATGTAAACTCTGAGCTGCGTAAAGTGGTTGGAGTTATGCTACACAGGCTCAGAGTCAAATGCCCAAAGACTGAGCTAAGCTAATGTGTTTCCACCCATAACCTACACTGTTGAATTTGACCTTCTAACTATGCACAAAAGTATCACCCCCACAAATAAACCCCTAGCTTTGTGGAAGATTGGAAACTGCCTGATCATGGTAATTACAGACCACACAGTATGTCTTCATTCCTATTCAAAAGAGAGATTTATTAACAAAGTGATCATGTTTCAATAAAGATAGAAAGAAATCCATTTCATGTTTAGTGTCCTTCTTGTTTTATGGCCAAAGGTCCTGTGAGGCAGACATTTTTCATCCAGGAAAATAAAGCTGATGCAAGATAATTTGTCCTTCAGACAGATATCTTCCTTTAGTCCTCTCTTAGACACTTATCTGAGTTGCTGAGGCGACAAACACTTTGGTTTGCCATAGGTCACATGTACAAACTGGTTATCTCATTCACAGTTGTTTGATGCTAATAGGATTTCTTCTCTGCTGGATGCTTGCTCAGGCCATATTACAGAAGACACTGAGTATCCATGAGGGAAATTTATTTCACACTAGGAGAACCTGACTGGCCTTCCTGTTTCTCAGTCTGAGAATCAAGGACATCACCCTGTGACCAGGCAAGCGTTCCCCACTCCCAAGCAGGTAGTGACAGTACAACTTCATAATTTATGAATTCTGCTTGAGTAAGTCAGAGTAGCTTCACTCACGTCAATGGATGCACGTGAGGAGATGGAAACTTTCTGCATTTCTCTTCATATGCTTTGATTAGTGCAATACAAGTGTCTGAGATGGGATTCATGCAGTATGACTTCAGCTAGCTGCAAGTTAAAGCCTCTGTGGTGGTAATGAGCTCACAGAACAGGATACGTAAGTGCCTGCAAGAGGTTAATATGTCCAAGCCCCCCTCACAGGTACAAGAGACCTGGTTGTTGTCATCAGTGCAACCTAGAGAGTGATTCAGCTAAGCAACCGCTATTTCAGGATGAATTTACATGTTGCCAAGGTTTCAGTGACTGTATTGATACGTTTGTCTTTGATTATGATGGGAGCTTAGCCTCCTGGCACGTGTGGGCAATGATATATAGACAGCAAAATACAGGCATTTTGGCCCATGAGCTGATCTCATTCATAGTCTTAGGTAGTCTTCTTGTCTTTTTCTCTAGTAAATAGAAAAGTTTCTTTTGAGGTTAACTCGTTTTTTCTTAAAACCAGAGGGTTTAAAACCAAACCAAAACAGATGTACAACTACCGGTTATAAAGGAAACACTGGCATGGCTTAGCCTAGACAGCTGGTTTTGAAAAGCTATAGTTAAGTGAACTGAATCCTAACCCCAAATATTTTTGGAAGTTTGAAAAACTAGATGCTTGGGAGCATGTAGAACTACGAAAATGATGTCCTAATGACAACAGACGAGTAACTCCATAGGGCTGCTCTCTTACCCGCATAATTTCCACTATCACTGTCAACTTGTCTGCTCGCTTGAAGCCAAGTTTACTATGGATCTGTCCCCTGCTGTCAGCAAAACCACAGGGCAGCACAAAATGCTGTGGCATGGGTCAGGCTGGTATGCAGGACAGCTGCTGCACTGCCCCACCCCAGAGCCTGGTAAGGCACCGCTAAGATTTTCTCACTTTGAAAGGGCCTGGTCTCCACTGCATCCCGCACATACCCTGCCAGACATCATCTTCCAGGCTGCTTTTAGCAGCAGCTGTGATTAACGTTGTGTGGTCAGCCAAATACAGCACACACAAGCAGAGGTCACCCGGGCAGAGCCAGCAGCTGTTGGCATCCAGAAGCCCAGTTACTGGCATACGTTTTCGTTACTGATTTACCAATCTGCTTTCTCTCTCTCAGAGTCTGTAGTGTTTATCTGGACATTATGATGCAAAATAGAAAAAAATAGTGTTTCTATGTATCGTAATAGTGAAGCTTTCCTCTCTTCTGCTGCATTCCATAAAACAATGTGTCTGATTCACCACACTGCTATGCTGTGCTATTTCTGGCACTTTAGGCTAAGTTTGGACAAAGTTACATGTGACCCAAAAGCAATAAAGGCAAGAAATAATTTCTCTTTTATATTTGCCTTCATCACTAAATAGTGTATCAAAGATTTTATGGGAACAATGTGGTAATATTTCTGATAGCAAAGAATTGACTGGGTTTTAAGCACTGCCAGCAATAAAGAAATATCCAGCAGGTGAATGTTAGGAATGAGCGTTATGCTTGCTCTCAAAGTCATTTTGAGTACTGTTAAAAAAAAGTAAGTGACTTTGAGAGCAAGTACAAAAGCCAGTCCTGATATTCATCTGCTAGATATCCCTGTCATGCTAACACTTCAAAACCGTAGTGCTTGAATGTTCTCCATCAGAATGGTGAAGCTACTGTTGTAGGAAAGAACAGGATGTTGGCTTGCTAAACTTTACACGTCTTGGAGAGGTTCTCAGTCTCTCTTATGATAACAAAGATTTACTCATTTCCTTTGATAACAAATATCAAAGAAAAAGCTTTCCTTTTCATAGCATGACGGGACATTAGTTTCCGTAGCTGTGTGTGAAAAGGCTGATGTTGCACAAGTGCCAAAAAAAAAAAAAAGGGCTAAGGAATTAAGACATTCAAATGTCTTTTAAAATTACTTGAGGAATGCTTCATGTGTTTAAAAGCTATTCTATTCTCATTCAATTAGAGCCTTTCTTTTTGTCTTTTGAGTCATTCACAACTTTTGCAAGTTGTCCACAGTTCTTTTTTATGGATCTTGTAAGAGAAGTCTTTGTCAAATGTTAATAATGGGACAAATTAAAATAAGATGCCAAATTCATCTCATTCCCTCTCTGTTCAGCCAGGTTTTATTTGGATACTTCTGCCTGTTTCACACTTTTGCTTTCACACCTTCTCCTCCATAGCTGATAGTGACAGTAGGAGGATAACTGTAGGCTGGGCTCCCTCAGAGAAGTCCTATGAGACAGAGCTTGGGATAAGGGGGTCCTAATACCTTGTCTGTGGAAGTTATTTTACATTTGCTGCCATCTATGTAGCCTGAACTGTCCTCTTGGGTCATCAGTTCTTATACCAAAACACAGAGTTAGCCAAGTGTTGAAGACCTTGCAACCAGCAGGAGTGATGGCAGTTACCAGATGTTACAGTGGATGTTGTACTCCTACACACCAATACATACCATGGCATACAAAAGTACTAACAAACTGTGAACTGAACTGCTATAAAAATGGTGGTTTGCAAGAGCCCAGCTGAGTGGTAAACAGAGTTCGTCCCTTTCCCCAGATTAGGCTTAGTTCTACATTTCTGCATTCTCTAACTCTCTGGGTGGAGGATAGGTGTCCAGATTTCTCCCTGTGATTTGTCATTTGTTGCTTCTGCCCCAGTAATACAAATAAAAAGTCCATGGAACTGGCTTTTATGGTGTGTAGGCAGGCCATGCTGTGCAAGTGAGCCCAGGGACTGCTCACCCTTCCTAGTCTGTTTAGTACCCCTTCTTTCCTGGTGCTTCCAAGAGCATAAGTATGATCCAACCCATCCTACCCTGAGTACAGAAAAGCCTGTGTAATACTACTCGGTGTTGAATTCCAGTGGAATACACTTCAGATGTGAACAAATGCTATCTCACTGCTGTGTGAAAAGTACTCTTCAAAGACTTGCCAGGAATTGGCCTTTTCTTGCCAAGTTTTTGTTTATGCTTTTCAGGGGCAATGCACGTTAATGCTGCCACCCTTCTGTTGTGGTTTAACCCAAGCTAGGAACACAACCACGATAGCCGCTCACTCACTCCCCTCAACCCCACCTCAAATAAGGGAGAGAATTGAAGGGGAAGGGAGAAACTCATGGACTGAGATAAACACAGTTTAATAAAATAACAGAATAACTCTAGTATACTACTACTACTAAAATATATATAAAATGGAAAATGTAATATAAAATAAAAGATACTTTATGCAGTTCCTCACAAGCTCTGGTAACACCAAGCAGACAGTGCCCAGCAGCAGCATCTGGTCCCGAACAGCCGATCCCAGAGAGAAAAGAAGAAAAAGGCAGCAAGGCCCAGAGGGCTCTGAAAAACAGCAGGACGGCAAAAGGCTGAACTAGAACAGGTCTTCATCCCTGTCCATCCCGACTCTGTCCCAACTCGAACCTGGCCGGAAGGTCCTGACTCTCCTTAGGTATGCAGCGTGATGCTAATGGCATGGGATATTGTTATTGATGAGTCTGGATGTCAGTCAAGCTCTGCCCCATCCATGCCCCCCTTCCCAGCTGCCTCACACCTGCGGGCAGAGCACTCAGAGGCCTTGGCTCCCAGACGGAGCAATTAAAAACATTAACTCTGGCCCAGGCTGTTATCCTATTGTTCTCAAACTAAATCCAAACAATGACCATGCTGGCTATATAAAATAAAGGTTTCTAACTGCACGAAGAAGATTAACTCACTTTCAGACAAACCAGCACACCTTGAATAGGCAAGTTGAAGATGAGTTATTAGGAACAGGAAAATTTCAGTGGAAGCTTGTAGTTTTCTTCAGCTCTTTAAAACGGGATGAAGGCCTGGAACACAAGGAAAAGCATTTTCCTTTTGGTGACGATCACGATAAGCCATTATCGCTGATGAGCTCAGTGTGGAGCTGGAGCAAAAGGGCCTGGCTGCTCATCAGACTGAAGGTGCACAGAATTAAAGGGGATTAAACCGGCACAGTCTCTGCCAGCCTAATCCATTTGGCACCAATGAGCTGTAGGGAGGCCTGGATGCTTTGTGCTTATGGCATTTATAAGGAGGCTTAAAAGAAAAGAAGTAGTCAGTTTAGTTGCTATGGAAGCTTTTGGCAGTAATTCACTTTCGTGATACTTCCTTCCCCCCCTTCTCTTTTTAGTAATAGTTGATAAGAAACTGTGCTCCACACCACTTTAATGCCCACAAAACATAGGAAGTCTTTATTTCACAGTGAAAAATCAGAGCTTTAAGGCAGTACAAGGGCTTGTGAATACGCTGCCTATGGTCAGAGCACTGCTGCAGCACTACCCTTGCTCTGATTCTGCCAAGGCAGGTCCAGCTTCATTAGGCAATGGAAACATTCCATGAAATTATGTGGAACTGAGACTGGATCCTGATACCCTGTATCCAAAATGCAGTATACAATAAAGTCAGGAAGGGAGCTTTCAGTGGTGGTAGATGTCCCATAAGCAGGAGGGAGCAGCAAGACAAAATCATTTCTTCTACGGTGAATTTGTAACTGATGGAGACAACTTCTGTTCTGAATGTGGCTGATCCACTTCAGATGGCTCCTGATCCCAGCCACATGCTGGAGACAATAATGAAAGGCTGCTTGTGTCTGAAAGCAAAAGGAAAACATTATTCCGTATAGTACACAGATAGAGACAGTCTCCTACTGGAAAAGGTCAAAGGAGAAGCCTAACTTTAGGTGTTTGTACTCACCAGGGAAAGAACCATCCCTTTCCATTGACTGAAACAAGTTCAGAGATGTATGTTGCAGTATGGATACACCAAGCAGTGTCTCCACGGAGAATCATAAAAGCAGATTTTTTTTTTTTTCAGCTGCAATCAGCAGTGAAAAATATGTGGTGATTTATCTGGTGAACAGCAATTTTCTACAAACAAAAGGATTTCTCTTTTTTTGAGCACTGAATATTTTTTTCTTTGTTACTCCAATGCATAAACCCAAAGGGTGACACAGTTCAGACTGACTCCAGCACATATGATGTGATATTCCTTTAATTAAGCTGTTGCAAAGAACTGAAATTGCAGTGTCAGTAGGGACAGGCCTGAAGTAGTGCAGTATTTACTAAAAGTTAATTTTTAGGGATTAGTGTAACAATGGTACTGAAGACCTTTTTTCACTTTTACTTCCAACCTCTTCTGCCTGAACAGAATTTTCTGATTAAGTTTTTGAAGGGTATAACACAAAACCAGTACATTATTCCTTTTGAACAAGAAACCTGTTAAAATACTGGATATATTTATTTGTAAACTGAAAAGAGAAAGACAACATTATTAAAAACAAAACAAAACAAAACCAACCAAAAAAAAACCCCAACAAACAAAACAACCACGATCACTAAACTAACAAAATCCCAGAAGCAGCTGTTTTAGAGTCAAAGCCATTTGAAAGGCATTCATTTTTCTTTGCTTTTGGGGTAATCACTATGGATGTGAAGATAAGAGATCATTAGTATGTGGCATAAGGGCTGCTCTTCTGTAGCACATCAAGCATGCAATAACCCAAATGAAATTCCCACAGAGGTTAAACAATACCCTCCTGTTTGTAGCTGCCTCCGGTTCATTTAGTAGAAAATATATAACCCAAGTTTTATCAGATTCAGCTATAAAGACGAAGTGCTCAATATTTCCTGTGCTAAGTGGAGTTCTTTGATCCATTATCCTGCTAATTACCAACGGGGCTGACCTCTTCCTGGATTTAACTGCTCTTACCTATTTTTTTCTGGCTCCCTGTACTTGCTTAATTAGACACAGCTATGAATGCTCCCACAGTTCCAGCCAGCTTGAAGCACTTCGGCTTGTTTGTGTGGATCCTGCACCCTCCGAGTAGAGAGTCAGACTTGCTCAAGGACTAGATTCAAAGGCTGAAGAAGTCAAGGGGAGACTTTAGGTCAAATGGCCAGACCCTAGCACAGTAAACAAAACCCAGCATGAGTCTATGGAGTGTAACCGGAGCCAGGCCAATCTGTACAAGCAGAGAATTTGGCCCGGAAGTTTACCTTCTAATCTTCAGTTCATAGTAGCATTGTTTACTCAATGGACATAAGAAAGACAGAATCTGGTCCTGTGCAAGCACTGTGTACATGACAAGCTAGAAACAAAAACGTTTTACTGTCTTTGAAAGCATTCCCTTGTCTTTGCATGATACGTGTGGGACACTTTGTAAGAGAGCTTATTTTACAGAATATTTATTGCTGCTTTTTAAATCATTTGTAGACTTGTAAACAGCTGATCTGGAATGGACACTGAAAGGTGATGGAGTCGCAGCCTCAGACCCAGGGAATATTCCTGTGTCATTTCTGGCATATATTTATCTACACTACTTTTTAAACCATGATAGAAATCCTCTTCTCCTTTAGCAATCTTTTTCTGTGCTTCCCTGTGCTAACAGTTAGATCTTTTCCCCCTTATGTCCATGTCTCCACAGCTGCAATATAGGCCCATTAACTGTTATCTTCTCCTTGGATAGGGAGAATGATTTATTCCTTTCTTTTTTTGTTATATCTTGGTATATGTTTGAAAATGGTTATCATGGCTTTCTGTATTCTTCCCTTCTCAGACTAAACAACCTTCTCAAAGTCATCTTTGTTTCTATCTACCCTGGCAGTGTGGTGGATGAATTTGTAGGATCTCAGTGAAGCACCAAATCACGTAAGCTAACGTGAAGGTCCTGTCATTTATGGGAAGCAGGAGCTGCTCTTCTGCATGAGTGTGGAATGTCTGCTAAAACCTATACCCAGTCTGAACAGGCAACTGCCTGGCTAGCTGATTTTGCCGGCAGTTTGTGTAGAAGCCACACTGCTTTCTCCTCCTAATTGCATTATGGCCCTGGGCATCCTGAGGAGTGTGGGAAGGCAGAATCCCTTGTAGAAACAATCCATCAGTTTGCACACTCTTAAACAAGATGCATTAACGGGGAGAACTATGCAGGCAGTGACCCTTTTAATGCCCACCCACACTGAAGGACCAACCAGAGATGGAATCAGGATCTTTCTTCCATAAGGGATGCACCATGCAGGTCAGTCCTGCGATAAGAAATTGGATGAATTGTGTCATATTTCACCTCAAAGATGGGCTGTGAGAATTTCTTCTCCAATTACATTCTGGAAGACAAGACCTGAGGTAGACCTGTTATGACTAAATCTGAATTTTGTGGGTCGGGGGAAAGAAGCAGAAGGCAGGGAATGGAAGGGGAGGGCAGAAAAAGTAGAATGCCTTTTATGAAATTTCAGTTTCTGCATGGTTATGGCCTTGATCTTTTTTAACATACTTCAGATGAGTATTTTCCTTTGAGAATGAGGCCCAGACTACATGTTATAGAACATGTATCTTTCCTTCCATTAAAGATAACACTATTTTTCATTATCAGGCTTTCTTGGTGATCACAAAATTAGGTGTGAGTATTCAGTCTACCTATTCAGGCCAGTTTTTTGTGTGAATTTATGCTAGAGAAAAACTTTTATCAAAGCTCGGGATATATCAAAGGCATTGTTTGAGATAGCCACACTGCTGAAAGTTAAAATGGAGTATTTTAACAACTTCAAAGCACTCTTTTGGTTTATTCTGTGTCAGCAATATCTGAGACTGGAAGCATGGAAAGTTCACAGTTGGCCTCAATCAGAATTTGGATTTTTTTCCTCTGACTGTGGTGCAGAGATTATTTCAAATGTGTTATTCAGTTTATCCATATTTCAGGGAACCCATGTGGTTTCTCAAATCACGTGGTAGCTATTTTTTTTTAGAAAACTACACCTCCCTTTGTGAGTTTTCCAAAGTCTGTAAAAAAATGCTAGAAAACAAGAATCATGTTTATGATTTTACTGTTACTATCAAATGTTCTGAAAGACATGTTAAGATGTGAGATTCAGGGGATGACTCACTTCTACAAGTAACTTGCATGTGCACATCTCTTTTCATTCATAGATCTCAGTGTTTATAAATACAAGATATCCTCTTATAGTTCTCTTATTTTTTTTCTTAATTTACACTTCAGAAATGGAATATGTGTCATAATCCGTGTGTTACCAACAGACAGTCAAATATTAGGCAAACTCCAAAGCTATACCATGCAAAATGTCAGTATGGCCTCTGTGTTCTCCTGTCTCCAGAAACCTTCCTGTCCTATGGAATTTTGAATCTCAGACATTGACAACCTTATCATCAAGCTCCTAATTAAAGTGTGCTATGGCTCATGGAACAGCTACGGATGTCTTACTGTGGCTTTGTGGGCCACAGGCACCCCATGAAATCACTGAGCCAGACATTTTCCTCTGGTAGTCATGAGTTGATGAAAACTAGTTGCCTCCTTCTAAAAAAAAAAAAGACAAAAAGCTATTTTGCGCTTTCAAAGCATAGTTCACCAGAGTCTAGCATTAATGCTTCAGCCACCTGAAGAAAAAAGTGAAATTCTTAATTTTTCATGCATAAGAAAACTAACAGGGAGAATTGAGAGAGATGGTAACTGGATCCAGGCTACCCAGAGAAATCGTGGCACTGCCAAACTGGACTTAGGGCTTCTGGTACTGTATCGCACTGAAACTAATGTTATTGTACTGGCAAACACCTGAATATTTTAGTTTCCCTGATAGGAATTTCTTTTGAAGAAAGTAAATCATAGTTTACTGCTACAGAATTTCATAGAGGATGATAACAATAACAACAGGCCTTAGATCCAGGTCTTGTCAGGACTGCCATTCCTGGCAGTACTGCCATGTCCCTTCTATTTACCTTTTCATTTATTCTCAAAATAGAATATGACAAAAAACACTCATCAGGTTCTTTAGTAACCTTAAAGCATTTGGGCAGCTGGCTCACTTTTTCATTTGCAGATAGCATCCTTACTCTTCTGTAGAGTTCGGTGGGGGTATAATGTGAAAACATATCCATGTATGAGTTGGCATTCAGATGAAGAATTTAAATACAGACCAAACTATTCTTGCCCTAAGCAAGCAAATGCCTTGATACTAACTATATTCAGGTGTTTCAAAGTGCTGTACTTACACAGAAAATCGCATTCTTTTACTAATGGTATACAAGCAAAAAGGTGATTGAGTGTGCTTGCAGGTCTCCACTGGGGAAGGAATGGGATGGGCAGCTGTCATCATCCTGTTCTGACAACAGAGACCACAGTATCTATCCAAGATTCAGAAAACCAGTATTTTTATTTTTTTTCAGAAGAAATCATGAGAGATTCTAATACTGGAAAAACTATTACAAACATCCTTTAAAAATAAAAATAAGAAAATAGATACAAAATGAAAATAGAAATAAAACTAAAAAATAAATCTCTTTTCCTGCTTGCTGAGGAATCTAGGTGATAAAGAACTGGAGCAGCTAAGTTTTGGAAAAAAAATTAGTATTGTCAGTAACACTAGAATATAGTATGCTTTCTGTTCATTAGAATGTTAGCACCCAAGATCTGCTAAGGAAAAGATACAGTGATTAAAAAGTGGGACCAGAGATAGAACATCATGTCAAAAGTAGAATTACCTTTCCTGAGGTAAAGATAACTGGGAACCAGGTTACCTCAAATCTTACCTCAAATCTACACAGTTCTAACAAATGCACTGATGTCTGTAGTCCCATCAGGTGCATGCAAGTCTGAAGAAAATTCCAACTGATTTTCTGCTATTATGGTTTTTTGTTTGTTTCTTTATTTATATTTTTTTTTTAGCGTCAATCTGTCATGGCACTCTGAGGGACTTCAAGCTGAAAGGAAATAATTGAAGGTCCTTATGCTGCTAATATTAAACCTTCCTTGGAATTTTGAAGCTGTAGAGATGACAGTCTACTAATTACAAAGACCTAGATCTGAGAAGAGCAAATGCTGAGTGGCAGCTCTTTGTGGCAGATGAGGAGGCACTGAGCTAACAACCAGTGAAAGTGAGCATAACTTTGTTATTTTCAGATTTGAAAACAATAAAGTCATGATGATTAATACTACTCATGGAGTTAAGAAAGATCATAAACTGAATGAATGAGCTGTAGTAGATGGAAAAAAATAATACTTGGACAAAATGTTTACTTTTCATTTTGTACTCCAAATACAAGATTCAGAAAACCAGGAAAGAGAAAATCCTATTAAAAAAAAAAGAAAATATCCACAAAAACAGCTAGCCTCAGGGAGAAAATGGAACACAGTTAAGAAAGATAAATGGAAATGTAAAAATGAGGGGGAAAAAAATAAAGTTCATAGGCATGAACATAAATTAGAACCTAGTCACCGAGGGAATGTGGCAAGAGAATGAAAAACAGGTCAGTATAAATAGTTTATCAGTATACTAACAAACAATAAGAAGGCTTTGAATTGTTTCTAATCATATCTAGAATAAAAGAAACTGTAGCAATAGGGTGGGTTTTTTTTTTTCTGTAACGGAAAGAGTGAAATTATCAATGAGAGAAACTGTAGTTGTGCTCAGAATATGTATGTTTATGTCACCTAAATAAAGCAATCCTGGACAGGCTTTCTTAGAGCTTTCTTTGGCCCTGAGAAGAGAGAGTATTTAAACTGGTAGATTCTACTTCATCTAACTAGTAGGAATTGCCTTAGTTTATGAATTTTAACATCTGGAAAGTAATGTTTTGGCCATGTGAAGTATTCTACATGATAAATCAGCTTATCTACTTATTTTTGGATCAAAGTATTTAAGGATATCGCTATTATTCCCAAATAAAATTGAGGTCTACAATTAACACAAAAATAGTTAAACAAAATAGAAGCTGAAGATATGGTAAGGTTTTTTGTTTTATTTGGTTTGGTTTAATTCCTCTACTGAAATTAGGATTCTCCTTTTCTCTCTAAGACTTGCATGAAATAGTGTCATTGTTTTGGAAATGTGCAGTCAAGTGAAAAGACCTTTCCAGCTTTGATCGCTAATGACTGAACATTTAAGAGCCAGGAAATAAAGGCAGTAATGTAATGCTACAAGTCCATACCACATAAACAGAAAGAAAATCTTTGTTGTCTAAATTCTTTTTGTAGGACTGCATCACCATTTCAGTTCAAATTTAAGTGTTACGAAGAAGATTGGACATGTGAGTAAGATGCCAAATAGACTTGATAGCACACCTGAAGCATATTAATGTGAAGTAGCTGCATCTAATCTTTGTCCATTTAAGAATTTGTAGCCATAGGATCAGCTAATAACTGTAAATGCCACATTGAAATGAGAAGAGCTGTAATTGTTTTTGATCTCACAATGTCACTTATAGCAATTTCATCGAAATGAAATTGCTAACTTTTACATTTATTTTCTTATTTTAGTAAAGGATACTGTCTTGTAGAATGAGGCAGCACCCTTTCTAAAAAGGTGGCAAAATCGCATCAAAGTTTTAACTGATAAGCTTTAAGTTCATTATTTTTACCTGTTATGTTTGGAATGTTAACTTATTTGCTGAGAGTTAGTAGGATCAGTAGCTACACTGTACTGCTTGAAGAAGAATTTGCCTAGAGCACTGCTCTGGCCCGGGAAACATGGTTGGTTTTTCAGGGGACCGGCTGTGACACCAGCGGTACATCTGCACTTTTGGCTGAGCACCTCACGTACTGGAAAGACAGCTGTCACTGTTGCATAGAGCTCAGGTGACTGAATCCATCCTTCGTTTTCACTTCCCAGCACTGCTCACACAAAGCTGAGTATTTGACACCAGTTTTGGGGAGTGATTGTGGGTGCAGGCTGAGCCTTTCAGATGCCTCACATCTGCACCACTTAGAGCTCTACAACAGGTTATCCTGGGATATGCTACACCATCAGTTTCCTCTGTGGTCCTAAGAAATCCACACTCAAATGAACAAGGTCATTATTATTTTTCCTGTTCAAAATAACCGCAGTAAGCGCTATGCTGCCTGCAGTGTGGCTGAAGGGCATGCAAAGGTGTTCACTGGAAGGGTTTCTGGCACTGAACTGCCTCTAAAATGAAGCCCAAATTGCACATTGGAGACATCTACCCTGAGTAGTACAGCGCAGAGCCAGAGAGTGCCAGTAGCTATGTAGAAGACACAAACGCGACAGTGTGTGAGTTAGTGGACCCTTTTATTTTACTCAGAAGCATAAACTTAAACCAGACCAGTTAGTCTCAAACCACCTCAAGTCCTTTATAGCATCTTGCAGTGACTAATATGGTTGCTACCTTTCTTTCAGCCTTGGGTACTGATTTACATCCAGTCACATTTGACTGGCTGACCGATGGCTAGCAGGAGCCTACTCTACATGAATTAGCAACGCTGGAGTTCACTGATATCTTTGCCACGTACTTCAGCTAAGAGATCAAGGACTTACGGGCCGTTCAGGATGAACTTCATTTTTCCTAAAGATGTCTTCTACATCTTCCACATCAGCATGAAAGAGGGGTGGTAATGGGGGATCAGGTAGACTATTCTATTCCTGATAATGCTCATGAGGAGAGAGAAGTTTGGTCTTTAGAGGTGACATATTTTCACACCTTTTTCTGGTCACATAAAATGCCTTTTATAAAGTTCTGTCAGGGATTAATCTTATTTTATCACTCAAATTTCTTTTGAAAGATTGTGCTGGAGTTTGTTTGATTTCCGGCATCACCCTGTGGGCCTGACAACAGGCTCTGTGTGTGTGGTACATGCAGAAAGGCAGCTGAGAAAATGTTTGCTAATCATATCAAGTTATGAACTTCTGAAGAGTTCTAAAGTATGCAATGGCTGTGTTAAGGTTGGGAAGCAATATTATCTGCCCCTCCACCCTACAGAAAGTAGAGTGCCAAGTTTCAGAACATTGCATTTTACATTTCTCTATCTCTAAATCTTGGGAATACAAGCTTTTGTTCCTACTTAGAAGTCTTCTGTTCTTGTGCACCCATTTGTTGGAAGAGGTTCCCTCCCACCACTCAGTTCATTTTCTCTCATTTATACTTCTGTTGCATGATATTCCTCAGCATT
Source organism: Pampusana beccarii (assembly GCA_013399365.1). NCBI lineage: Eukaryota > Metazoa > Chordata > Aves > Columbiformes > Columbidae > Pampusana > Pampusana beccarii. Next base: position 130,275 of record VWYH01004037.1, on the reverse strand, counting down.
TGTTGCAGTGCACATATTCCTTTTAACTACAGAGTCGTGTTACAATTTGACAGCAATGGATATTATTTATAAAGCTGAATCCCTGTAGATAGAAAAAAAAAGTTCTGAAAGTCTACAGCAAAATTCAGACAGATTTGTATACCTAGAAGACTGCAGTGGGGACCAGAATAGTTGTAAAACATCTACAGGATGTGCACAGGTGGTGAATTTAAAATACCACTACATGCAAATATGATTTATTGATGGGACATGTCTCAAATAATGTTGATCATCTAGGAGTTGTATGTGCAATCTACGCAGGTTGTCTAGATTCACCTTATCCTAGGACAAGTGTTAAAGGAGGAAGGATAAATTACCGTCTGTGAGTGTCTCTTTCCACTGGAGAGGCAAGGTGTTTAATATTGTCTAGGTACTAATTTCTAGACTGCTAAAAAAGGACCAGATGTATCCTGCCTTCTGTTTGTAGATGCACCTAAACATAATGGGAAGCTTCTGTCTTTCTCTTCCATCAATATGTTTGCATATCCACAAAGCCTCCATTCGCAATGTCTTCTGAGAAAGAACCCTGGGATACCACTGCTTATGTAGAACCATGTTTTAAAGACAATATGCATGGGATCCTTCTAACTGGTTATGAGTGTCTATATCTGATACTTTTAAATTCCTAATGCAGTCAGTGGAGATCTAACCATTGAAATGAGGTTCATCTACCCAAATGTAGGCTTCTGCTTTAAGACAAGATGAATCTCATCCGCATCTTCCTCTGAGGCTTCATTTGAGGCTTCATTTCTTCTGACCATCAAAGGAACTTGCACAGCTGGCTTGGATGCAGCTCTTTGTGCTGCAGAAATCCACGTTTGAACAGGACAGATCAAATCCCTCATGTGCTAATGCATTTGCTTCTGTTACTTATAAGAACAACCACAATGAAGAGGAACATTTGCTATACCATAAAACCACTTCATTTCTGAGTACCTGCTGACTGTTTTCTGATTCCCAGGTAATTTTATAATTTATTGATGACAACAGGGAAAAAACTTCTGGGAACAGGTTATTTCATTTGGGGAATAAAATAAAGAAGTCCACAAAAGTAGCCAGTACAAATCATTTCTAGTTTTATCGAAAGATAAAGATCCAAACCTTCAAAGTGTTAATTCCCACTTCTGAGAGGCTCAGCACTTTCCACTGTCTCTTTAGTGAGAATGGTACATGCTGAATCCTTCTCAGAAGATGTTTAACATAAATGCTTGTAGTTTAGACTAAAAGCATCAAGCTACCCACAGGTCAGTTATACCAAACTGCTAAATCAAATTTGCTTCAATGACTTGGAATCTTTGGATAGGAGTAACATCCTTCAGTCCAGGAAATTTGGCCTCCCAATTTATGACTGAGTTAAATATTTAGTCATGAAGTAACAATACGTAATGCCACACTAAAACATTCCATTTGAGATCAGAGCCCAGAAAGTATACTTGAGCCTGCAGTCCTGCTGGACAAGATTTGTAGCATACACTTATAAAGCCAGTTGGTATATTCACAAAGACAGAAGGTTCCATCTCACACACAGAGATGCATCCCATCCATCTTATGACGCATTTTAACTCTGCTGTTTTCAGAAATACATAACCCGATGCCAAAACATGCTTAACACAATCTACTAGCAAACCAGACATAAAGTAAAAAAAAGAAGAGGTTTTGTTTGCCGTCACTTACGGAAAGTGACTTTGCGGAGTTTGACCATGTATCTAAAGTATTGAAACACATATATCAAAGAGCAAAGAGCTTGTTGGAGTTACTAGATTCATCCAAGGATAATTCTGAGGAAAACGGAAGGAAAGAAGAAAAAGAGCTGAAAAAGAGATATCACCTGGGCTGTAAATATTTTATTTATTCCTCCTTGTTATTTTAGATTAATCTGTGATTGGTCTGTATGCAATGATGTTCTGTTGGAGTAAGGGCAGCCTTCCATACGGACCACATAGGGCCTGTTTCTCACTGGTTAGGGGAACAAGTAAGCTATCTGCCTTTGAGTACGTGGGCAGATGGCAAGATCAGCAGAGGTTTCTTCTCCTCTCCTGCTAAAGTAACCTTCATCTTGGCATTTACTTACTTGTGGATGTTTGACTTTGCAGATTTATTTGTCTATTAGTCTAGCAGGAGGAGTAAAGGGAGGAGAAGGGGAATGTTAATGGAAAAATCTTTGGTTTTATAAAAAGGATCCTGACCCCCTTCAGGAAATCCTTTATGTAGAATTACAGCGACGGATATGGTTCACCATCAGAGTGTAGCTCTTTGGATCCTTTCGAGTTAATAGCAGTACATTTGTCAACTTCTGCATAAATCAAGAGGAAGGAGGAGAGACACCTTTTGCCAGTAGTGTTTAAAGCTGACAATAGAGGAGGTTCAGGAATCCTGCATCAGTTCCAGGCTCCATTTGCTAGAAACCCTTCTGACCACATCAACATTTTGCTCCATTTCCTCCCTTTTCCAGATAGGGTGGAAAGCTTTGCACTTTACACACTATGGTTTTATTCTATCACCTGCAGGCAATACTAGCTCTCCTCTCAGTCTTCACTGCTTTCTACTTTAGTCACTTTGCTGCTTCTTTTCAGCAAAGAGGGACAGCCTTTTCATGGCTCTAGGACCACAAGGTCTTTAGCAGCTAGCCAGTCTCACTCTGTTCATTGTCTTTTAGAAGACAAATTCCCCCACCCCTTGCCATCCTGTGTCACGCAGTCCAGTGCTAGTTCAATGCTTCTTCAGGCAATCTTCAGAAAAGTTATCTGTCAGTTTCTGGCAGGGGCCTGAGGGCACCAACAGGTCTTGCTTGCCCTTTCCAGCCTCATGTGGGACCTTCATCCCTGTGGACACCCTCTGCTCACTGTCCCAGAAGCTCCACTGAGGCTCAGGCCTTGCCTGAGCCATCTTGTAGGCATGCCTGTCTCTGGTCTTGTCTTATGGATGAACCTTGCACCTACGCTATAAATAGCTTGTCTCCTGGATAAACCCATCACACTTATGTTGTAGTTTGTCTCTGGCCCTGACTCCTGTTGCTTCAGACCAGGCCCCCTAGATATGATCTGCTCCCAGTGCATCACTTACTTCATACTTGCAGGTAGAACAGCCTGCACACGTTAGAAACATAGAACCATAGGTTGGAAAAGATCTTTAAGATCATCAAGTCCAAAAATAAACCTAACACCGCCAAGTCCACCACTAAACCATGTCTTTAAGCACCACATCTACACATCTTTTAAATATCTCCAGGGATGGCGACTCTACCACTTCCCTGGGCAGCCTGTTCCAATGCTTGATAACCCTTTCAGTGAATGAATTTTCCCTCATATCTGACCTAAACTTCCTCNGTTGCCTTTCTCTGAACTCTCTCCAGCACCTCAATGTCTTTCTTGTCGTGAGGGGCTCAAACCTGAACAGAGGATTTGAGGTGGAGCCTCACCAGTGCTGAGTACAGGGGGACGATCACTTCTCTAGTCCCACTGGCCACATTATTCCTGATACTTCTGTCCCCTTCCTCCTCTGCCACTCAGACTAAGAGTATTGCAACTTTCTACAAGGATACTGACCTAAAGAAACACCTTACACCCTGTACCTCTACACTTTATCTTGTATCCTGCAATAGATAGTATCACGGTCCTCAAGGCAGCTGAAAGGTTTCCACAGCTGTAGACAAAAGGAGGTCTGCAGCACTGACCTTCTTTTTGGGAAACTTGTCAGAGAATGAAAAAAACTTTATAAACAAAAATTTTCTGATTAATTAACCCATCGACTGACTGCTTGTTCTTGTTTGTACTGTCTTTTTTTGGAAACCTTTTGAGACTTTTCCTTATTGTACTAATTTCCTTATTACATTTAATTTATATATCTGTATATGAGTTCATGTGTAAATGCAGAATATATGCATATTTAAATATACATATATAAAGTGTATGTATGTACAAATCAGAGAGCTGGACAGACACACCCAGGCAGGCAGAAGGCACCAGGGCTGGGCCCTGCAGGATTCCCTGAGAGTCAGCTGCACATGCCAACAGACAAGCCCAACTGTTATTTTCCCTTTTAGCAGCAGGATTTGTAGTCCACAGCACTGGTGAAATAGCACAATGGGTTTGATAGGGATGATAAAGTTGGCGATATCTGGGGTGTATATGACACACACAACTGCACAGGATAGAGGTCCTTGGTTATAGTGCTGTGGTTTGTATAGATACTTCTTAATTTGAGGGACTTAACATGGGCTAACTAAGATAATAAACTTAATTTGGTCTCTCATTATCAATTAAGAGAGGGAGGCATTTCCAAAGACCAAATCGATGCAGGTAAGATCTGAAATGCTTTTCGTACAAAATTGTTACTCTCCACTTCAAAAAGACATTGAGTCCATGAACAGACAGCGAGAGAAATCATTGCAATGGTGAAGACAGGCACCTGCCTCAGCTTGCTGTAGAAACTTGTCTGAAAATAATTTGGATTCGCTTTTATCAAGCTTTAGTATTATAAAAACTTAGATTTCCTATCTAAGCTAGGCTCACAGGTTCCTGCAAAGTTAATAGAGAAAAATAGATACTTTTGATAAGCAGTTAATCTCATCGTAAGTATTTAAAACAAGTGAAATGAATTGCCCTCTAGAGGTATCAATTCTCTTTCATTAAGCAGAAAGTGTTTAGGATTATTACGTTTTTCGTTTAATCACCTCAAGTAAATGGCTAAATTTCAGTGGAATAAATCCTGACCAGAGCATACTGTTGTACAGCACAGAGTACTGTGAATGACCTAGCTCAGATCTGCAAACACCCTTAGTATGTTACTGGGGCAAAGTAAAATAAAACTCACTGTCCAGCTGAGAAAATTAACTCTGCCTAATAGCAGACAGGATGGTGACCATGAGGACACGACCTTGCTGTGCCAGCTCTTCAGGTTGCTTTGTTGCAATGGCACAAGTAACTATCGCTTGCTGCTGTGTGCTTGAGATATACAGTGAGAACTGTGCCTTTGTGGTGCCAGTAATGGGATAAATCAAAATGATACTGTTCTTGACAGTACATGCCACGAGTGGGCAATGGTGCCATGCATCAGAAAGCACCTGCCATTTCCCTGCCTTCTCAGCATCCCTAGGACACTCCCTATGGAGCAGCTCCACCGGACAGCACAGGGTGAGTTAGACCTCTAACTTCCTTTGTGGTGCTGGTCCACTACAGATGAAATCTGTCTGATGTTCAATGAAACGCATGTAAATTGGATTGCTTCAGAGTTAAAACTTCTGAATTTTGAAGTATAATTAACATGTGAATAAGTTACAAACATTCTAACTAAAAAAAAAGACTTGACAAACTGCAAAAATTAATATATTTGTCTAAAATAATGAGCTTCTCAAGTGCTGAAGCTATATTTCTTGAAAATAATAAATGAAGTATTTTAGAGATTATAAAAAGGCTCGTAATGCCTTTTGAATACCTATAGGATCACAATTAGATGACCTTTCTGTTCCCTCTCTAAATGGAACGAAAAATTCTGAAAGCCTTTCCCAGTCCACTGCTGTCATTGTCACTGGATATTTGTGTGTGTATGTGTATGTGAAAACATCAACATATTTAGGTCTGGCTGCCAGCCAACACGTGTGTGCATATGAGAAAGAACAGAGCTTCCCTCTACTGTAAAGGCACTGCTAAGGTTATCAGCCCTTCCACTTGTTCTTGTACCTATAAATAGACCATAACTTTTAGTTACTGTACAATCCCAACTATTAAAGAATTTCTGAAGAGGATAGTTGGGAGTAACAGCGTGGGCAGGAACAGCAAAACCATTTTGCCAAATTGGTTTAAAGCACTAAAACGCTATGTTACTAATGCTTATTCTGTCAAATTGCTTGGAAAACTGAATCTCCATTATCTTTGCTTGTCCTGCAAATGTAGAAGAAAGTGCAAGCCCTCAGCTTCAGTGACCAACTATAGTAGCTGTAGTCAGCCTTGCATTAAAAAAATACACCAAAAAAAAACCACCCCAAAAAATCCCAAACAAACAAAAAACTCACAAAAAACAAAACCCCCACAAAAACCAAAACCCCCACAAAAACCACAAACAAACAAGAAAACCCACAGACAAACAAAAAAACAAACAAAAAATACCCCAAATAAATTTTAAAAAAAGCCCACATCACACAAAACAGGCACAGTGACTTACTTTTCATTGTAACTGCAAATTTTGAGCCCTCTGCTGGCAAGAGTTTTTCTAAAATATAGATTTTAAACACGAAAGTGCAGTAGAAACAACCTGGGTATACAAATGGTCACTTATGATTCAAATTATAATCTCATACTGCCTATGCTGCAACTTCTTTTCCAGGAAAACAGCTATCTTCTATTGGTTTCCTTGGACATCCTTGGCCAGTGTTGTTTGTGGTTTGGTTTTGGTTGGTTGGTTGGGGGGGTGAAGATGTCTGTTTGTTTTTGTGTGGTTTTGTTTGTTTGGTTTTTCCCCCTCTCCCCTTTTTCCCTCCTGTTTAAAGAACTTCCAACTTTTCGTTGACAAGACTAAGAGAAACATGAGCTGTTAACATTTGGGGTACCCAACCCTGACTTCCATCCCACCCATCCACCTGTCCTGCTGTTTTTCCTACCACCTCCTCCCATTTGCTCTGCACTCAGTCCCTTGTCTCTTGGCAGCAGCAGCAGAAGGTAGGACATACTTGTCCCTGTTGGGTGGCCTCTCCTCACCTCATGCTTGTCTTGTTGCAGCTTTGAAGAAATTACTTTCTTCAGACAGATCTGTGTTTTACAGCCCTTGTTTGGCTGCCTTTAGAAGCCTCATACACCTCCACTGAGCTGTATCTGTGTGATTTAGCAAAAGACCATTATCCAGTCAAATCTGAATGAGTTATTTCAAACATCTCCAGCTGTTTCTAATGAAGTGTCAGGCATCTTTAGTTATTACTGGCACTACCAAATCCTAGATCCTACTGAAATTACCTTCAATACTTCTCTGTTATATCTCTGATCTTCACCAGGCCCAAGCATGCTCATCCTAAAAATGCAGAGTGAATTCCACATTATGTTCTTTGGGACTTCTTCCCATGTCAGAAGGTCTCCTTTTTGTCCTCCTGGCATGAGAGGTCAGGTGTCTGACCCTATGGATCAGGCTCAAGCTGGACTGAGGGTGGAAACACCTGTAGTGCTCACTTCTCCACTTCTTCTAATTGGTAATGCTTTCAGCTCTTCGCTGTGCTAGAGGCATAGCACAGCAGCTGAAGCCCAAGAGTGAAGGGCAGAAAGAAGTGTACAACTGTGAAAACAACAAGTACTTGCAGCAAGAAAAACTCCAAGGAAAGGAGAAGGAACTGCCGGGCAAGGTGGCAGCTCAATTGTTTATTTGCTTTAACAGTGAAGGGGGTGAGTCCTTACAGTGTTGTTTTTTTTTTAAATAAGCTGAGGCAGGAGGGATCAGGCGATAGTAGCTGCTGTTGCTTACTCCTGAATCTGGTAGTAGAAAAGGAGTTTAGTCCCTGGCCTGAGCTTTGCTAATGAATGTTCACTACCTGAGAAGGCTGGCATCTGTGTAGGTAGGAGGGAACTGCTAATAGTTGACTTACACTTGACACAGGAAACGAAGATCCAAGACAAAACGAAGAGTGGGATTTGGGTGCCTAAACATGCCCAGACGAGTTTTTTTAGATGCCTTTGTGTATTTTCTCTTGCCTCTGCTGCTCCATAAGGCTGCAGTTGCTCTTCCATAGGTCCTGTGTCATATCTACTAGCCCGGTGTCATACCAGATAACACATGGCACCTAAGATGGCGCAAGACACCTATGCTTAGGCACTTGAATCGCTCTCAAGGTGCCTAACTAAAAAGTCTGGGGGAGAGTGGACATGGAGTCAAGAAATGAAGTGCTACATAGCTGATTTTCCAGTATATTTGCTTTATTTATTGTTTAAATTAAACTAGGTTTTAAATCTATGTTTACTGAGAGGTCATATAGTACCAGCATGACATGCTACACAAGTACTACCAACATCTAACAGATAGACACACTCCTGAGAGATAGAGGGTGGCCTGATCAGCCTCAGATATCACCATCATCTCTGTCTGACTGCTTGCTAGGGCAGAATTTATTGCTTGAAGTAAAAGTAGATCAAATTGGCAAAGTGGGGGATGTTTCTGTGTGTGAGCCTTTGGGTGAAAGGGGAAAGAGGAAAGGAATTTAATCAGTTATTTCCTGAGCCCTGTAGTGTGTTGATCATGCTGCCTCTAGCTTATGCAATTCTTCTAGCAACATGTATGCCATTTTGCTCAAAATCAAGGCAAAAGGAGGAGATGATTACCAAGTTAAGGTTTAGTAATGAAAATATTCTATTTTGGCCATCTCCTTTGTCCTGGACACATTCTTTTCTTCAACTACAGAGACAAGGTGAACTACATTAGCAATCACCTTTTTCAAGGCCGCTAAAATAATCACTCATCTGGCATGACCATATGCATGTTTGGGCTAGTGTGCAACTAGCCAAAACCACTAATTTATGCCTTTTGGCCATATATTGGGCACATTTTGGATTTACAGGAAAATCAGGCAGTACAGCCCTGGAACGACTCCAGGACGATCTATGACCCCTCCAGCCAAAAAGCAGGATGTCATTGTTTAGTTGGCATGTAACGCAAGAGTTTAGCAAAGATTGCTAAGATATGCATCTAAGAACTTTAAAGGGCACTTCTGGAATACAGCTTGAACCACATATTTGCACGGAAGCTCAGCAAGATTAGGAAACCTTTGTTTACTCTTCTGTCTCTAGTGTCGTTTTTGCAAAGAGAAACAGTGATATGGATAAATGTATTCGGAATTTGAAGGAAAAAAATAACAAAACTCCGCTTGCTAATGTGTGTAGTGCATCCTGTATATCTACTCTTACAAATGTAATGTTCATGCACATACAAAGACAGAATATTATAGAAGGAGCCATTCCTAAATCAGCATGTTCCTTTAACTCCCTTATTTTCAGATGGATTATTTTAAAACTGAATGATGGAAAAGAACATTCATTTTGCCTTGACTTTGTTTCTTATGTAAAGGAATGTCCATTAAGAGTTTACGGTAGAAATACACGTTTTAGCATAGGCAGTCTTCTGAATCACTGCAGTCTCTCCTGTGCCATGTCAGTTGGATCTGTTCCCATCAAAAAGAGTTTAACTGACATCTCAGCCTTTAGACTGTATCATTAAAGATCTTCTGGGATTTAACTTGTCCTTCCTTGAGTGCACCATGTGTGCATGGTTGCTCGGAGGCAGAGTAAGAGGTTTTGATCTGCACTGTCTCTATTTATGATTGACTAGCAGAGATTGTATGACCTCCCCAGGCAATCTCCTTTGTTGGATCAGACAAATAGGTATTTGGTCTAGGTTAAGTTAATCCCACCCTGGGGCAGGAAGGTGGACTACTTGACCACCTGACATCCTTTTTAGAATTATTTTTTCCTACAATTTTCTGATTCTTTCCCGATAAGTAGGTTGCTGGGCTCTTCACAAGGTTAAGCACTGGAAAAATATGAGGACCAAAAACTGAAACTGTGAATATACTTAGAAGCTTAAACTTAATTTATTTCTGCAGAAGCTGAGATCCTAAATATTTCTGTAGACCATAGACTGCACCCACAACTATAATTTTATCCTGGGTAAAATAAAAGAGGCTTATAAAGACAAAAAATAACGCTATGATCCCCTAACTCCACTAAGACTTGTGCAAGATCCTTTTCCTAAAGGTGTCCATTGTTTGCCAATTTTATTCACTGCTTAATATCCTACCAGATCCATCAGTACATAGTCTCTATGTCATGATTGATTCACCTTTTAATGAAATAAAAATTGTAGTTACTACTGAAGTATTGATGCTACCCAAGTTACGAAAACTACCTGTTGTAGGTGCCTGCATTAGCCATTGCTGCCACATCTCCTGTCTAGCTGGCCCTGAGCAGTGGGTAGACTAAGTGACATATTACTCCTTTAAGCTTAAGTGTCACAAATGCTTGCATTAAACATCTGCATCTTTTCTACTTACAGCTCTTAACTAATGCCTGCTATTTAATGGTTTTTCCTCTCTGCAGGTTTAGAATCTCATCCTTTCAATAATCCCTTCAATCTACCTATTGGTAGATTATTTCACAGGAAATATGTCGTATTTAGGACCTTTTCCTCCATGTTTTCAAATTGTATTTCTTTTTATTAATTAATCCTTCCTTTTCCCTGCTAAACTGTTTACACTCCTCAATGATACTATATCCTGTGTTTTAGCCCATGCTCCCAAAGTTTGTCAAGAGATACATGATTTGCTTTTTCAGCACTTTCCTATAAATAATTTCATATATCCTATAACTCTACTTGTCACTATTAGAATGCCCTTTATTTTGTCCTTATCTTTTTAGTATAATGATGCCATAACTTGCGAAAGGATGCAGAAAACTCAATTATCTGAGGTAAGGTTGGACCACAAATTGTGCAGAGGTAGGCAATTCTTCCTGAATAGTACTTGTAGGCTTCTACCTCTGAATATTACAGCTGCAGTTTGAAGTGTACATTATAACCAACAAAGAAAGTTATGTCTGGCAGCAAGCTACCTGAATGGGCGTATTTCTACAGAATACTATTAAAGGAGTTACAAGCCACTGGGTTTCCTGAGCTGTTGATTCAGAAATAGGGAAAGTTTCCTGAAGGGCTGATTCCAGACTGTATCAATGAATTAGTGGGCTTGGAGCCGCTGCCAGTCCTTGAATCTGGGCCCTCCCAAGATCCCTTCGCATCCAAGTCACCGAGCATGGGAAGAGACCTACATCATATGTTCTAAGTTTCAATGCCCTGTAAATAAAATACTTACCAAAAAAGCTATAATATTAAAAATGAAATGTTTTTAATATGAATATCTGACCATTTAGAGGGTTTCAAGTAAGTGTTCTATGTGTTATTTAAACTAATGAAATTCACTAAGTCAGAAACTGTATTTCAACTATTCAGAAAAGTTACAGAGAAAATCTACTGTGTATTTACAAATAATTCTTAAATAATTTAACAGGGTCCAGGGCTGTCTCATGCTGAGGTCTTTGAGATCTATTTCTGAGCATTTTTTCCTGTTAAATATTAATGCAAAATAAATTTATAACAAGGCCACTTCTTTATTTGAAGTGCTTATTTAGGGCTCAAATTTGATCTTATGTGTAGGAGTACAAAGCAGACATATTTCTAACACAATAGCAGCGTTGGGGGGAATCTTAAAATACTTTAAAGATCATTTTTAGTACAATAAGAAGTGAGTGCATTGGGTGGGCTTAAGCAGTTGTTTTTAGGTGCAGTGCAGGTACCTACCTTTCTAAGTTCTCACTACAGTTAGTTAAGAAAAGTGTGCATTTTAAATTCAAGAGTGATCCGACCTGTTTTAGATTTAACTTCAGTGTTAAATTAAGTGAATTCTAGGAACATTTGTTGCATGGTCTCTAAAGAGAACCCAAAGTGACTCTCTAACACAGACACCTACATTCAGTTAGATTAATTCTGTTCCTTAATTCACATTCACAATTAGAGCAAATTGTCGGGCCACTAGATACAGGAAGATGAATAAAATGTAAAAGACCAGAAAAAGGAGACTCCTGAACTCAGTAACAGAGAGGTTACAGCACACTTAGCATACTGGGATCTTACGGGTAAAGAATATGTGTGTGTGCAGCACTGCTCCTAAGCCTGGATTCAGGAAGAAGCTTTCTTTAACATGACATAAAAAGTGTGGTATGTTATCATATATCATGACATGTTATTCTGACTGTTTATCTCAGAACTCTTCCCCTTTGTCTTGTGAGTTGGTGTAAACAGATTAAAATCATACATCTTTTTTTTTTTTTTTAAGAAGAAGATAGCCTGGTTGAAAGTCTGACAGAGTTGGAGAATGTTGACTTGACCAAATGAAAAACTTAGCTGGGGTGTATCACTTTTAAAAACTGTCATCATATTTTGTCAGGCCAATGTTGCTGATGAGACAAAGTATTTTAATAAAGTGTTATTTCCAAATTCACTTTGCTTATAGAATATTCTTATAGAACATCACTCTTTCTACAGCATTCTGATACTAACAAACGTATTTATTTCAAGTAGAAATCTTGAGATTGGGCTAGCTCTTTGGAAGGTGCTTTTTAAACTTATCTGTTTATTATACAAACCTATGGAGTTAATTGGTCATGATCTAGACGTACAAACTTGCAATAACTGCTATTTCATCTTTGTTTTAACTACATTGCAGCTAGGCTATTAAATGGAATTTAAGATGTTCCTTTCTGAATTAGCATCTTCACATGCCAAGCACTGACATTTGTCCAATAATAGCAAAAAAAAAAAAAAAAAAAGTGACTGGGGGTCATCTGTTTTATTGTGTTTGTCCTTTCAGCAGGTATTTGTAAGTTAGTCTAAGGTGTAGTACTTCTTATGGCAACTTTTGCTTACTTTATATTTCTGTTGACAAAATATACTAGAGTATGAGGAAAAGGACACAGATTTCAATAGTAAACATAAAGATTGTACAAAGTAGTTGTAAGGTCCATTCAAGTATCATTCATTTCTGGGGAAGAGGCCTCTGAGGGCTGAGGTGATACTGGGGCAGGAATGAGGAAAAAGTAGAGGCAGAAGAGAGCAAGAGTGCTAAACTGAATTCAGACAAAACCAGCTCACTGCGAGTGAAACACCAGCTCCCAAATGTCTTGGCAAGTGGTTCTTCTTCCCTCCGTCTCACAATGGCAGCATGAGGATGACTCCCTCTGATGCCTCCTTTTTCCTCCTACATTTTCGCTCATGGGTCACTCAGTTCTAGCTGCATGGAACACACTCAGGCTTCTGAACCTTGGTGAGAGGCTTTTCCTATGGTTCCTGCTCCCTCTAACCGTGACGCTCAGTCTGTGCTTTTCTCTCTGTTACATGTTACAGTCAATGAGATATTGCAGAGATTGCCAAATAGTATACGGTTCCCATAGCATAACAGCTGTAGCACTAGGAAGAGATTATTGTCTCAATTACCCAAGAAGCAGGATAAATTATTTTCTGTTGAGAACCACATTACTGCATTTTTCAGTACATAAAGTAGCTCCATTATGGTACAACACAATTTACAATGGAGGAATACTCCTGACTATAAAGAAAACTCAAACTTCGAACAAGTGTCAGGATGCAGTCTTGAAGTAGATTCAGTAGTAATGTAGACAAAGATTAACTGGGACCATTTTACTTTTAAGAATGCCAAACCAGTATTTTATATGTGTCCTGGTTAAAGTAGATAGACAGGCTTCAGCTCTGTTTTTTCAGTCTTTATGATGTTTCTGTTTATTAAGTCCATTTTTACAGTTTGTTAAATTACATTTCAGTATGTTGTTGATCTAACAGAGATACTATCAATCTTGAGATACTTTCTGTTTCTTTCCTAACAGTTGTGTACATTTGTTAAGTTAGATGGCTGCGTAAACACCAGAAATCAGACAACACAATTAACCTGCCCCACTTCCCTACAGCTTCTTAGTTTATTTGGGTAAGCTCTAATAACATCATATATGTGCATGTGTATATATATGTATATACATATATTATACATATATGTGTATTTATATCAGAAAAGTATTTGTGACAAGATAGAGTAGACTGCCCCATTCCATATTAAACATAGTTTATCAGGGGTTGTGCTTTTGTGGTGCATAATGGCCAAAATTTCAGACATGGTAGTATCTAATTACAAGTGCCATATAAAAACAAATTAATAACAACACTATGAAATTCACAATGTTTCACTGTATTTCACCATTTACCCTCCAAACCCACTTTTACTTCTTGTAAGAAATATTTACTTTGACCACTATAATTTCGGGGCACTTCAGAAATTCTAACATATTATCCCTCTTCAAAGATTAAGTGCTATTGTTGCCACTTTATAGCAGAAAGCAGAAAATATTAATAACCATAGACATGTAAATATTAGGCATCTGACATAAGTGATCTTTTCAGGTTCCTTATAATACATAGCGAGGCACTGACAAAGGACAATTCAATCCTCGTGTCTTTAATGATCCAGGATTCTTTTTAGAGGTCTCTATCTATTTTCATCCCTGTGCTGCACCTGACCTACTCACACAGGCTTTTCTTGTAGTAAATAGAGATAGAAAGGCTTTCAGAGCATTATTCATCTTATTCTAAAGTAGATATCTAAGGTAGGTCAGATGAATTGCAAATTAAAGCACCTTTTCTTTCCACTGATAACAAAAGGAGCCTAGAGTGATGAGTACAGAAGTACCTTCACTGAAGGCAACTGAAATTAGGTTTCATTTACTTCAGGTTCAGAACTACCCTGTGGGAGTGTACTCATTTGAAGAGGACTGATATTTTTGTGAAGTGAACAGTAAGAGAAGCTGCCAGAAGTATTTCTTTTTTTCCTTCCCATGACTTGTCTAATTTCCTGGGCTGAAGTCAAGGAAGCCGAGTCTTCAGCCATTAGATTGGACCGTAACAGGTTTTTTCTCTCATTGGGCCCTTTGCTAGTCCAACTTTACTGGGAGAGACAGAAGGTGTCTCAAAACCTTTCTGTAGCCTGACAGTTCAGGTGAGAGGGAGAAACATTTTAAATCCTAATTGACCATCAAAAGCCTAAAATCCACCTACAGTGCTTCCTGAGAAGGTGCTCTATCCACTAGTTTATTTGCACATACCAGCTGGTTTGTCTCTTCCTGAAAACAGACAATGAAGATTCACAATCTTTATGGCATATCACTCATTGTCTGTTCCTCACACCTTTATATAAAAACAGTAACAACAATTAAGTCATGCTGGATGACCTATGATTTGTGACATTTTATTTTGTAGAGATCTGTATGGATTTAATTATCTGTGTATACCCTTTGGAAGTTTTTTCACTGGATATCATGTACATGCTTTTTCTTTATGGTTTTTTTTGGACTGTTTATTTATGTTATTGCTTCCATTGTTTTACAATATTCTAGACTGGCTGGATACAGATCCGAGAAAGAAATATATTTGCTTCTCAGATGAAAACTTGACTGCTGAGGCTGAAAAGCCCTGGTGTGTTCACAGAAAAACAGACATATAAGAAAATTCTCAGTTATAGACTTAAGAAATACATTAAGTTAAAGTGACAGAAGAAATTTAACTTCCACAAGTCCAAAATATTTCATTAGATGAAATAACGAAAATTTTCTGGGCATTTAAATCCATTCTGAACTAAGAGTGACTGCTCAGGGCATGACTGTGTTGCGTTCATTACTGACATCTTATCAGACTATAGTAAGGAACAGAAAAGTAAACGTAAACATAGACATATAGTGGAGAGTAACACACTACAGAGATTAAGGTTGTTACGTAAACGAATGGCCTGGAATACCGCAAGCAGAAATGGTGACTTGGTTTGTGAAGATTTTGTGTAATTCAAATTATTTCATCAATAAGAGACCCTAAGGAGGGGCAATTCTTCTATGGATATATGTGATGTGTTTACTGTTCATTTGCACCTTCAGTGTGAGATTTAATCCATAATGGGCACTGAACAGACTGTTTAAAAAAAGTTATGTAGTTTCTTAAGGCATATGAGTACATACAAATGACCAAGGGTTTAAACAGTAACAGGGAAATCTGCCATGTCTGGAAATGATAGAGAGATATAGAGGTGCTTGTTTGAGCACAGGGTAATCACAGGCAATTTTTCAAGCAGCCATCCCTCGTAAGGATCCCAGTATTGTTTATAGGAATACAGTGAGCATAGAATGCCTGATGGTGACCCAGCTCAAAAACCTCTGTGCATTGTGGATCAAGCATGTATTTCAACCACGTATACCTCACCTTCCAGCTGAGAGTCTTTCAAACAAAGCTGCCAATTTTACTTCCCTGAGTATAGTTGGAAATACCATAAATACTGCTAATACTAAGGTTATCTGACTGCAAATATTTATGTAGCTATATAAGGCAATTTGCAAGATCTCTCTCCCAGTGGAGATCTTGATTTACCTGCTTAGTTGCAGATTTATGTGCTGTAGCAAGAGTAATCTATATGGTGGGTCAGATACTGGTGGCCCTTGACTCAATCCCTCGTTATTTGGTGAGTGTATGTTTGCTAATTGAGCTGTTAATGGCAAATAGCTTTTTTTAAGGGAAATAAATTTTATAGGTAACTGCTTTTAAGAGTGAGGAAGGTAGCTGCACATGTTGTGTGTTCTGTCATTAAGCAGGTCCAGAAAATCTTACTGCAAAATACTATTTGTTTTCTCTATTTTATTTCCATTTGGCCAACTATATTCCTATTGGAGCACCTTCGATTTCAGTGGAATTGTCAGGGAATAATTTGGCTCTCTAAGTCACATAATACAGGGACATCACAATGGTGGGCAATGTTTTGAAACTGATAATTAACTATTTTTACTTTATTGTAAACAGGACACTCGGAACTCTCAAAGGTCACAGCAGCAGCCTTTGAACATGCTGCAACACCTGCACTTCAAATTTCTTTCTGTATCAGAGCACTAAGGAGAGCTGCATCACATGCAAGCCTGAGAATGCTTAAGAAAATACTTGGCTTCTTCAGGAATATGAGTATATATGAAGCGGCAGAACTTGTGGAAGTGCATTTAAACATATGTATTTTTTTAAAAATAATTAAAAATAGAAGCCCTGGAGCCAATGGGCTTAGAGCTTTTGAATCTCTGATAACCTCGAGTGGCATTTATCACACCTAATTTTGCGAGTCTAGGAGTTAAGCACCTAGTCTAAACCAGGAATTTAACCTTCCCAACAGCAGGGATGGAAGGACATGAGCACTTCCCAAACATCTTTCACAGGATGAGATGCCTCTAACCCCCATGTCTCTCCACTGATTATAGGAAGAGTCTCTCTATGGCATGATGTCATTCTGACAGTTGTCAAAATTTCCTAATTTCTAATATCAAGACAGTCATAACTGATTCAGACCTTCTCCCACTGGGACTGATAGACCCTGGTTGAACATACTGTCAGTGGGGGAGGTAAGGTGCAAGGTCAGAGTCAGACACCTAAAGTAAAAGGTCTGAATACAGTCTTTTTATGTCCAAAGGGGTGACGAATGACACACAACACTGCTGTCATATAAGGCTATTGAACATATATTTGAAATACTGTCTCCTTACTGAAAGGCCATAAACTCGTTTTACTCCAAAATTTAAGTTAAAAAGGGGAAAGGACCAAAGGATCTTTCAGCTTAGGCAGTCACGTTCTGCTTCTTGCACTCCACACATGCATGTTGAGATGGGAAATCTGAAACTGCCATGCCCAAGGTTTGGGTTTGTTTAAGGGCAGCCAGTTGCCACGTCCCAAATCTGTGGTGAGTACATGGTGCCCCCTTTCCTCAAGAGGCTTGTACTCTGGTGGTGCTGCAAATATCTTTCTCCAAACACAAATCCTAGCTGTTCTCTGTCTGCCAGTCAATGCCTATGTTGCTTGAAAGATGAAGTTAGGCACCAAGTGTTTATCCATGCCTTCAAAAACCTTCCCTCTAAAATAAGCTGTAACTTGAAATTGGGATTTTTACTTGTTAATTGCTGGGTTTCATCTGTGATGAACACCTTCTGCATTGCTGGTAAGGTAAAATCAGTTTGATCCGGAGGTTTTATAGTTGTTGCTGTAGAACAGCTCCTGTTGCGTAGTGTATGCTGACACTAATTAATGGTTCATTTGAATGTAAATAAAAGTTTGGAGAACCGGTTTGAAACAAATTTACAGAAGTGCTGGAGTTCAACTTGCAATGTTACAAATGCCTAATAGGTATACAGGTGAAACAGACACCTACATGCATATTACTTGTACGTTAACAAAATCCTCATCTGTTACATCTGAAGCTGCTTGTGGTTCTTACATTGGCAAAACTCCTTGAAGACAATATGAGATCTGTATGAGTGGAAGTCACAATATCAGACCCCAAAGGTTAAGATGTCTATGTATTCATCCCAGCTGTGTGCAAAACAGGAGTGAAGTTAATATTGGCTGATTTAGGGTAAATCTCTATGGATAAAGGAAACATAGTAAAAGGTTGACATCACTAGCTGGATACGAAAAGGGAGGGGGGATGCAGGTTCTTGTCCTCTTCACAATCTCAAGGCTTAGTTCTCATTTACTTTCCAGCCTGTGGCTCTCCTAACATGAAGGCCAGTAGTTTACAGTCGCGGGAAAATGTGTATTTGACAGTGATACTGTTTGAATTCTAACATGATGAAACTGCCTGTGTGGGGTGGTTTTGTTATGACAACTGAAGCTACGAAGATTAGGTAAAATTTCTCTTATAAAGCGGGAGAGAGAAAATTACAGTGAAGGCTATCTTAAGTGCTTTAAACAACAGTTTTTTCAGCCTTTGATATACAATTTTAGTAGTTATCCAAGGTCAACACAAAAATCGCAGGATCATCCTTCAAAAGAAGTTGTTTCATTTTATGACACATACCATAATGTCCTGAATCAGTAAAAGCATTCAATCTGGGGATACCTGACAGCTTGTTTGACTGAAGTTCCGGACCTAGTTTAACAATCTTTGTCATGGAACATGACTGTATACTGTATAAAATGTGCAGTGTGTCATGTTTATAGTAAAGGTGTGTATAAAAAATATTTAGTTGACAGAAAAGAGTACTGTTAGTAGGCAAAAATCAACATCTTGGCTCAGATACCTTCAAATGATTCTAAATATTATTACTAAACATAATTCTGTCAGCTGCAGAATTACTGCACTGTTATCAACAATTCAACTTACCCATAGATAAGCACACCTCCTTCCATAAGACTAGCAGCCATCCAAAACACACAAAAAGATAGTAACACACATCTAGATATTGCTGCAATTGTTTTGAGAAGAACAATATCATGCTCATGTTATAAAAGCCTCTCGACCACTGAGATCACTTCTCTAGAGAAAAATAGATTGCCTTTTTGAATGTGCTACCTTGATTTCATGTATTTGGTGCAATACAGTCTCTCCCCACCACTGATCATTCAGCTAAACACAAAACATATGCAGAAAATTATTAACCATTGTAACCCATCAAGGGGGAAGATCATCCTCTGAATGAAATTTCAGCGTGCACAGCTACATTCTCTCAAGCTCCTTCATAGACTTATCATAAGAAAGTTAATTGTAGGAAAAAATTCTCTGTTTCTGTTGCAGGCCAGGAGTAAAGATTGGCTTATATGGTCAAAGGCTGTTCTATTTTTTCCCAATAATTTCTATTAAGTCTATTAAATGGGATTATGTATAAATCTTCCTTTGCTTATTTAAATGGGTAACACTTAAATCATAATAGCCAGAATGCCATCACTACCAGTCAAAGATACTAAATTGTAGTCAATAGAGAGGAATGGGCTACTCCAAAAAACTGACTGAAATGAATCTGGACTCCTACTTTATAAACTCGTAGTTTTAATATGGAAATCAAACGTGGACTCATAAACAATTCTGTCATGAAAACTGGAATTTGATTCTCTCTCACTTTCTATCCATTTGAGAACATTCCACCATCAGCTGAATAACCTTAACTCCAGCACCAACCAAGTGATCTCTGCTCTTTCAACTGTTAATGTTTTCCACAGGCTACACTAATAAAATGCCATTATTGCAAATGTCAAAACACACACAAGCCATAGCAAAACCAGCTTTACTGAGAAGCCAGAAGAACAGAAAGAGAGAGGAAGGGAAATAAATCTCTGTTACAATTTTTATAACAACACGCATGTGTTATCAGAAACAAACAAACAAAAACAAAAGACAAAACAAAACAAACAACAACAACAACAACAAAGTTCCATGTGTCCTAAGAAGAAAATATGTAGTTGTAGGGCATTTGTAGGACAGGAGGAGTTAAATAACCTAGCCTGGATTTGATCTCTTAGCCACTAAGTAGATTCCATTCTGCGATGGGTTTTTGTTTTGTTTTGTTTTGTTTTTAATAAAACAGTGTAAAGGATGTTTCCCGACTTATTTCATTAATAAAATATATAAGCACTTGACTGTACTGGAATTTCAGTGATCTGTAAATAAAACATGCCAGTAAAAATAAGAGTATATAACCAGTATAGACACGGTTTGAAGTTTAAAAAAAAGAAAATAAAAATTGGCACTTCAGATAAATGTATAGACATGGAAGATTTCACCATGTTGACCTCCATCAGCTATTAATTATTTATCTATAAGGAATAAATGTCTTACCAATAATTCCCTGTTAAAACATTACTTCGGTTATAATATACATAAATATAGTCTAACAGAACACATACTCATACCAACACGTTTCTATTCTGGATTGCATGTTGAGATGAACTTGCCATTGTCATTGGTGACAGCATTTGGCCAGTTCCTGTCAAGAACAGTTTCAATCACTTACCAATTTCATCCTGGGGAAATAAGAGAGAGGACTCAAAAAGTCTAGGTCTTTAAATATTTTTTGAAATCAACTATGTTGCTTGTAGTGTATTTATTGTAGCTTTCATTAGACATCAAAAAAGTGTGTGTGTCAGTGTACATTTAGAAGTAACTTTATAAATTCCACAATCACAGTAAAAAAACTTCCAAGAGTCCAAACACAAGACATAAACCATAGGTAAGGAAATTTGATGGAGATACTTATTTACTCTAGTAAATTACCAAGTCTTTTCTCATTGTTAAGAGGAGATCAAGAAGTTGTATTTTGGCTTTGAAACAAAAAGAGGAAGAGTGGTCAAAAGGCAGAGGAGAAAAAATATTAAAAAAAATACATTGCTTTTGATGACATCTAAAGTGGGAAGGAGCTTGAAGAAGGTTGACTTGAAAAGTAGGTTTTCAAAGAGCCAAGGTTGACATAAAAATAGTGCTGGAGACATGGAGGGTGGGCAGGATGCCAGTGCTAGGCAGGTGAAAGCAATTACTGGGGCAGCAGCAGCAGGAACACAAGGTAGTAAGACAAAAGTCTAAGAAGAGCCTTAGAAACATGGAGGGTGATTTTGGACTGGGTTTTGGAGTGAATGTTGGCTGGGTTATGTAGTCACATTTACTGTAGGTACACGAAATGCAGAAACCAGCATTACACTCATCCCGGCATCAACAGAAAGCAATTTTGAGAACAGAATATAAGAGTTTTACTAGTCAAGGAATGAAACCTTACCTTGACAGAAGCCAGTGAAGTTTCTTCACACTACAAGGAAAAGATTTACCTGCGGCAAACGGAAATCAAACTGTGGATGCAAGATTTAGTTATGTTGGACTTTTCAGGAACACCTCTGCCTTCAGGACAATGGATATTTGGACTGAAACAAAAGTCATGAAAAAAATAGAGAACAGGTACAAGACAATGCTACATTTACAGAGTGTGATGGTAAAGAAGACATCTCGAGAAGAAGAGGATTCCAGAGTCAGCTACTCTGCCTCTTGAGATACTTGGCAGAGAAAGGATGACTGAAAGTTACAGTTCAGCAGTACTCTTGCACATACCCAGGCAAAAAACTATGCCTGATAATTTATAAATATCCATTTGCATAACAATTGGTAAACAGCTGAGCATGAGCCATCAGTGTGCCCAGGTGGCCAAAAAGACCAACAGCATCCTGGTGTGCATCAGGAATAGTGTGACCAGCAGGACTACAGAAGTGATTGTTCCACTGTACTCGGCACCGGTGAGGCCACACCTTGAAACCTGTGTTCAGTTTTGGGCCCCTCATCGTAAGAAAGACATTGAGGTGCTGGAGCGAATTCAGAGAAGGGCAATGAAGCTGGTGAAGGGCCTGGAGCACAAGTCTGATGAGGAGTGGCTGAGGGAACTGGGGCTGTTTAGTCTGGAGAAAAGGAGGCTGAGGGGAGACCTGATAGCTGTCTGCAACTACCTGAAAGGAGGTTGTAGCATGGAGGGTGTTGGTCTCTTCTCACAAGTAGCAAGTGATAGGGCAAGAGGAAATGGCCTCAAGTTGCATCAGGAGAGGTTTAGATTGGATATGAGGAAAAATTTATTTGTGGAAAGAGTTGTGAAGCAGTGGAACAGGCTGCCCAGGGAAGTGGTAGAGTCACCATCCCTGGAGGTGTTTAAAAGATGTACAGATGAGGGACATGGTTTAGTGACAGATTTAGATTATGGTTGGACTTGATGATCTTGAGGGTTGCTTCGAACCAAAACGATTCTATGATTCTATGATTCATTAATGAAATTAGAGAAGAAAAATGGAGTATGGAAGCAACAGAACAGTTGTCGGTTAAGTACAGCTACATACAGGGAACTGAGACACTCATCCGGCTGATTTAATATTTTCAATTCTTACTTTGTTTTAGCAGATTATTTATATAGGAGTGTTATTTGGTCTTTGCACATCAAATCACCCATCATATTGTTAATGAAGAAAATATTTTTTGTAAGTACTTCACCTTGCATTTACATGGCCTTCAGGGTTGAATTGTAATAGCAAAATTACTTACACAACTGATAAGTGTGTCCATATGCTCCCATGAATCTCATTTGCTGTTTCCATCCTCTCTCCCTGCTGTCCTTATTTCCTTGGCAAGATAGTTAATATACCTTGGCAGGACATGGCACATATTTTTGCACTTGTAAGTTATGAAATATTCATGCTGTCTATTTGGAAAATTTTAAAAACTGCTGACATTTTTATGTCATATTTAGTCTCCTTTCCCAGTATTTAATCATCAAAGTTGTTTTATTTTTATTAATTTATTAGAAGAACATCTCTGGAATTCATTTTATCATTAAGTACAAAGCTCTTGCAAATACAACGTAATAATAAAAATTGGGCTTTGTTACCATTAAGATGTTAAGATTATACTATATCAACAGAGGGCAGTCTTTGATAACTGTAAATTCATATGTAGACTTGGTGAACAGTAAACTTCTGTTTGTCCTACACAGGAACTGAGAGTTTTATAGGTTTCAATAAGGAATATAAATCTGTGATCCATCATCAAAATCAGAAGCCAGATGCTCTCAGAAAGTGTTACATTTAATAATAGATTTGCATTCATTTTAAAATAAATAAATGTCTCAAAAATATACATTTATCCTGCTGAACCTCACAGGTAACTTATTTCAGGAGAAAATTCATCACTAGATTTCCAAGAGCACACTTTTATTTATTAATATTCTGATAAATGAGCAGGTCTTCTTTGTCTTAAAGCTTTCTGTTTCTGTTTAGATTCAGAGATATAGTGTAGTAGTGTAGCAGAGCTGCAAGCTTTCACGCAGGGACATGTAGACTCTTCTTTTCCTCCAGTTACTTTATTCACCAAAAATGTGTTTTAAAAGACCAATGGACTTGCTATTGGCCCCAATTCTGATTTATTACATGGACTTCAGAGACAATTGGTAGGAAAATACTTTGGATTTACAGCCAAGTCATTAGATCAGAATTTAGCCAAGATTAATTTTCTTCAAGTACGATTTGAGCACAAGTGTTGGCAGAAGCCAATCAGTCAGCAAGTCAAGGAAAATCCTTTCAAAATTCTTATCAACTTCATAACCTGGAGCACTTTTTACTTTATGTTGTGCTCTGAAAAGGAAAAAAAAAAATACATCTTGCACTTTGTACTTGGCCTGTGGCACAAAAGCTCATTGACTTGTTTGACAAGACAGCAACTGCTAAAAATAAAAAGGACTTCTCCTGTTTGTACATGGAGATTTACTATTTGGTCATGGAGATAATAGAGGTCAAAAAATCTGACCCTATAACCACTGAAAATAAGAAATTCCTCTATGAGAGATGGGTCAATCCCATCCCTTCACTGCTTTTCTCTTGAGGTTTTGTTTGTTTGGTTTTTGTTTGTTTGATATTTTTTTTTTCTGTTAAGAAGCTAAATCTCTCAAACATTTATTTGTTGGAGTGCCATTCTGCATTTACTTTCAACACAGGTATTTCAAAAGCTTTTCCTTCATCTACCAAAATTCTCTTACTCTCTTTACCAACCAAAGAGAGATGTCCCAGATATGATCTCTTGATAAAAATCACAACAAATATTGGCCTGACTTTAGCAGAAAAGAGATTGCTCTGTTACAAACTTGGTGCAAAACACATCAGCTTTAAAGACAAAATGTTTCAAAGGTACATGTTTACCTGCTATCCCTAGCAGTCTAAGAATATTAAAAACTGAAAAAAAAAAATCAGTGTGCTTTTCATTAGATACCTTGTATTTTTTCTTCTGCTAGAACAACAAATAAAAAAGCTAGATGATATTTGTAAGGGGTTCATCACCCTTTTCCACTAAGTCTCTCTACACACACATATATACGCACATACACACACGGTCTGAGTGGCAAACTCTGCAAAACTGAGTTTGCTTTGAAAACAAGGAAAATATTTCTCCCTTTAAGTGAATAACTGTGAAGATTTCTACTGAATGTTGCTTCTGTAAAGCTTCATTTTACTACAGGTTAAATTTGGAATCAGATGCTATACGTTTCTTTAATAAGTTAAGCTATTTATGCCCATGTAGGCACATATGCCCTCAAATCACCCTGATGCTACTTCAGATCCTGATGCTGGGTCAGTTGTTTGTTTGTGGTTTGTTTCTTCCTTGTTTGTTAAATATTTATTTGTTTTAAAACAGAACCCAGGACTTGACACTAGACAGTTATATCTGGGCAATTCCAATCACTCCATCCTGAATATTGTAATCTTTGACAAGAAGAGATACTAACACCACATTTGTGAAACTATGGGAGATCCTTAGTCCTGAGATTCAACTTTTTCTATTGAATTATCTTTCTTTGAAATTTAGAAATAAGAAATTACCTTGTTGAAATCCAGGGTGAATGTCTCATAAGGATAAAGAAATTATATTAGTGTTGCTTAACTTATTAGATATCTAACTACTAGAATTACTATCTCCTGCAGCAGTATCCAAGTCCATAATTCAGTATAGACCTGAATAACAAAATAGCTTTCTGCAGTTTTCCACGGGCATGTCAATAATACAATATAAATGTATCTCACATACTACAATAATCCAGTGTTGTAGAACAGATGTCTGCTGCTGTCCCCCTAACCCAAACCAAATTATTTGTTGGAATGAATATTTACATTTAAATGTGGCTGACTGTGCCCACATCTGAAATTCCAAATTCAAGTTTTTCATACAGAAAACAAGATCACATGCCATAATGTTGCTCCACCTTTGAAAGACAACTTCAAAGATTATTTTAAAAGAAGGCATCACAAATTTACACAAAGTAACTTCCAAACAAACTTGAGTCTTTTTTTTAATCTGCTCCTCCTTAGTATTTCTCACTTTTCTATCGTTAGAAACCTTTTTTAAAACAAACAACAACAAATCCCAAAACAATGAAAACACACAAAACGACTGTGTATCACATTTTATTAACAAGAAAGAATTTTAGCAGCTGTGAGCGAAGGTGAATAAAAAGCCAGCCTGCCATCAGGAATTTTAAAAGGCAAAGAACTCCTGCTAGCTCAGGCTCCTGTTACTATGTTTTATAAGTGCAGACACAAGATGGCAGAAATACTGTGCAGCTTTTATTCACCCAGTGCTGTCACTAGTCACCTCCGAGGAATGAAACTGGATATTAATGAATGTGTTTTGCCCCGGAGATATTTATCCGTTTTCTTTCTGCACAGAGCGAGGCGGTGCCGGCAGGCGGGTCTCCACACCGCCACCCCCGCCGCTCCGCCGGCAGCCCCGGGGCGCTTCTCCCGGCCTGACCCGCCCCGGTTTCTCTCGGGCACCTTTCTCCTCCTCCTCCGTCCCCCGGTAACCGGCTCCCGGGCAGCCCCGCTCCTGCCGCCGAGGGAACGCGAGGGGCGGCCGTTACCCGCGGCCGTTGCCGCCCCGCGTTCACCTGTTGCCCCGTACCCTGAGGGGAAGGGAAACCCCGAGCCCTGCCCGGTGGTGACTCGTGGGCAGCCCCGCTCTAGTTCTGCACCAGGGAGCCAGGATTTAAGGCGAGAGCAGGCAGGCGCGGAGCGGCGGGGCACTCCCGCTGCCTCCCGGGGCTGGCAGAGGTGCGCTCCTCCGTCGCGGGCAAGCAGCACCCCACAACCGGGCTCCGGGCGGCCCGCGGTGCCTTTCCCGCGGCGGCTGCCGGTAAGGCGATCCGCACCGGTAGAGAGATCTGTGCCTCCCCGCCCCGTTCCCGCACGGCCAGGGCCCACGCGCCACTTCCTCGGCGCCTTCTACAGAACAACCTGTTGAGCAGCCGGGGGAGGGAAGGGGAGGCTGTGCCCCCCGTACCTTGCAAGATTGGCAAACTGCTCTGTCCAATCGGACCAGAGGGCTTCGCCCCCCGCGGGAGTCTATTGGCCGCTCGGAGGCGCAGGGTGGGGCTTCGCAGCTCGCGGGGCTCCCCTCCAGACCCGGGCGCGCGTGCCCCTCAGAGCGCAGTTTGTGCGGGGGGTGAGTGTTTGCGGACGGGCCGCACCGGCGGCAGGAGCGCGGCCGCGATTCGGCCCTGCGGAGCGCAGACGCCGCTGCCGGCAGCTCCCGGCGCTTCGCTCCGCCGGCAAGGACGATGCAGGTTCTCCCCGCCGCGCCGCGGCGGCTGCTGGCCGGCTTGCTGCTGCTAGCCGCCTCCGTCTGTGTGGGGGCGTCGCAGCCGCCGCCAGGCAGCGCCGCCGTCTCCTCACCGTGGGCGCCGGAGGCGGCCTCCGTCGTGGTGGCCAACCGTGGGCTGCGGGTGCCCCTGGGCCGCTCCGCCTGGCTGGACCCCGCGCGGGACCTGGTGCTACAGGTGCAGCCGGGTGACCGGTGCCACCTCACCGTGCTGGACGAGGACCCGCTGTGGCAGCGCCCGGGCCGCCTGAGCCCCAGGCGCTTCCCCTGCGACTTTGGGGCCCGCGAGGTGCAGTACTGGCACCTGGGCGGCCGCAGCCCCGCGCGGGACCGCGTCCGCCTGCAGCTGCGCTACGACTCCCCGAGCCGCGCCCTGGTGCTGCCCCTGGTGCTGGAGGTGGAGGTGCTGTTCACCCAGCTGGAGATCGTCACCCGCAACCTGCCCCTCACCGTGGAGCGCCTGCGGGGCACCAGTAACCCTCTGGACGCCCGCAGCCTGGAGTTCGCCTTCGAGCCGGGCCGGCAGCGCTGCCGGGTGGGCCTGCTGCCGCCGCTGGCCGGGCTGCCCCGCTACGGAGAGATCCTCAACTACCCCCCGGCGGCGGCGCCGGCGGCCGCGGGTGGGGAGGCGGCGGGGGGCGGCCCGGTACCCGCCGCGATGTGGGACTGTGAGGAGTTCCTGCGCCTGGGGCTGCGCTACCGGCACACGGCAGCCGGCGGCTCCCCCAACCGTGACCTGGTGCCGCTGGTGGCAGAGCTGTGGGAGGCGGCGGGCGGTGGGGCTCTGCTGAAGCGTGAGTACTTCCAGGTGCTGGTGCGAATCCGGGCCGGGACTGAGAATGTGGCCCCCAAACCCAGCTTCCTGGCCATGCTCATGATGGAGGTGGACCAGTTTGTCCTCACTGCCCTCACGCCTGATATGCTGGCAGCTGAGGATGCCGAGTCACCACCAGACCTGCTGCTCTTCAACATCACCTCTCCCTTTGGCCCTGGTCAGGGCCACATGGTCAGCACAGACGACCGGAGTTTACCTGTCTCCTCCTTCAGCCAGCAGGATGTGAGGGAGCTGCGTATTGCCTACCAGCCACCCACGGAGGACTCGGATCGGGAACGACTCTTTGAGCTCGAGCTGGAGGTGTTGGACCCAGAGGGTGCCGCCTCAGAGCCCTTTGCCTTTGTGATTGTGGTGAAACCCATGAACACCCTGGCACCTGTGGTGACCCGCAACACTGGCCTCGTGCTCTATGAGGGGCAGTCGCGGCCTCTGTCAGGCCCTGGTCCCAGCCCCAACCTGGTGATCAGTGACGAGGATGACCTTGACCAGGTGCGGGTGAGTGTGGTGGCAGGGCTGAGGCATGGCTACCTCACTCTGCTGGAGGACACCCCAGTACCTGCTGCCCCTCGTAAACACTTCACGGTGGCTGAGCTGGCAGCAGGCCGGGTCATTTACCAGCATGATGGCAGTGAGTCTCCACTCAGTGACAACTTGGTGCTGCGGCTGGAAGACGGTGGCTCTCGCCACCATGTTGAATTCCTTTTCCCCATTACTCTGGTGCCCACTGATGATCAGCCGCCCCTACTCAATGCTAACACGGGGCTGGCCATGGCTGAGGGTGAAACAGTGCCCATTACCACCCGTGCTCTTAGTGCCACTGACATTGACTCGCAGGATGCCATCCTGCTCTTCACAGTGGAGTCTGGCCCCACTGCTGGGCAGCTCCTCCTCCGTCAAGCACAGCCACCTCCTGGCTGGGAAGAGGAGGAAGAAGATGAGGGCTTTTCTTGGAGGAGGGTGCAGAGTTTAGTGGGGAGCTCCCTAATCTATGAAAAGCCAGTGAGAGAGTGGCTACAGCAGGACATTGTGGAAGGGCGTCTCTATTACCACCACTTTGGGCCTCACAGCCCTGGCCCTGGGGTTGTGTTGGACCAGTTTGTCTTTAGAGTCCAGGATGACAATGACCCACCCAACCGCTCTGGACCACAGACTTTTGTGATCCGGGTACATCCTGTTGACAGATTAGCCCCAGAGCTGCATAGTAGCAGCAGCCTGCACTTAATAGTTGCGGAACAGCAGGTGACCCCACTTCGGAGGAAGCACTTGTGTTACATAGATCAGGATTCAGGGGACCGTGAACTCCGCTACACAATAACCCAGCCCCCCACTGACACTGATCCTAACCACCCTCCAGATGTATATGGAGCCCGCCTTGGATCCCTTGTGCTTACTGAGGATCACTCTGTGGAAGTTACCCACTTCACCCAAGCCCAGATCAATCATCACAAGATATCGTACCGACCCCCGCAAGAAGAGCTGGGGGTGGCTCCTCATTTAATTCAGTTTCAGTATCAAGTGCAAGATGCGGCTGGCAATGCAGCCGAAGGGACTTTCACCATCTACCTGCAGCCTGTGGATAACCAGCCTCCTGAAATAACTAATACTGGCTTCACTTTGCCTGAGGGAGGCAGCTATGTCCTTAGTCCAACTGAGCTGGATGCCAGTGACACGGACACTGAGCTTGCCCGTCTCAGATTTATCCTGACCCAGGCTCCTCGGTATGGCCAGTTGCGGCTTTCTGGGTACAGTTTGATTCCAGGAGGTGTCTTTGGCCTGGAGGATATCAGACAAGGGAGGGTGGTATATGTGCACAGTGGAGCCGAGACCAACAGTGATACCTGCAGGCTTGATGTGAGTGATGGGGTTCATTTTGTGCCCATCACACTGAAAATGAATGTGCACCCAGTTGATGATGAGGTTCCTACGCTACGGTTGCCCCCAGGCACTCTTGGTTCCTACCTGGATGTGCTGGAGAATGGTGCTTCTGAAATCACTGCTAATGTCATTCAGGGCACGGATGAGGATACAGATGACTTAATGTTGACTTTCATTGTAGAGGGTCCTCCTCAGCATGGGAAGATCTTGGTCCAAGGGGTGCCTGCAGAGAGATTTTCCCAGAGGGATTTGCTGGATGGTGCTGTGGTATATGCTCACACTGGTGGTGAAATAGGCCTTCTGCCCAAAGAAGATACCTTCAACCTTACCTTATCTGACCTGTCTGAGAAGTGGAGTGTTAGGGGCAATGTTGTTCAAGGCGTTTCAGTCTTGGTGACCATTCTTCCTGTTGACAGTCAAGCCCCAGAGATTTTTATGGAGGAGCAGTTCACGGTAATGGAAGGTGACAAACGGGTCATTACTCCTGCTCATCTCAGGGCTAAAGATGTGGATACTCCTAATGATGATATACTCTGCACCATTGTTGCTCAGCCCACATCTGGGTATGTAGAGAATATCTCTCCAGCCCCAGGATCTGAAAAATCCAGAGCAGGTGTCGCTATAAGTGCTTTTACCTTGAAAGACCTCCGTCAAGGGCATATTTTTTATGTCCAAAGTATACACAAGGGTGTAGAACCTGTTGAAGACAGATTTGCTTTCCGCTGTTCTGATGGCATTAACTTTTCCCAACGGCACTTTTTCCCCATTGTCATTATGCCGATCAACGATGAAGAGCCTGAAATCTTTATGAGAGAGTTTGTTGTGATGGAAGGCATGAGCCTGGTTATTGATACCCCTATCCTCAACGCAGCTGATGCGGACATCCCTGCTGATGAGTTAACGTTTAGAATCATCAGGCTTCCCAGGCATGGCCACATTGTGAACCAGTTGGTCAATGGAACTGTCCTAGTGGAGAGCTTCACCTTGGATCAGATAACAGAGAGCTCCAACATACTCTATCAACATGATGACTCTGAGACAAAGGAGGACAGTTTTGAGGTGAAACTCACAGATGGTAAACATACTGTTAGGAAAACGGTATTCATCATGGTTATTCCTGTAGATGATGAGACACCCAGAATGGCCATCAATGATGGTTTGGAAATAGAAATAGGGGAAACTAGAACTATTCATAACAGAATATTGAAGGCTACTGACCTGGATTCTGAAGACAAAACTTTGACATATATTATAAGATACGGGCCAGGACAAGGCCTCTTGCAGAGAAAAAAGCCTTCAGGCGGAGTTGAGAATATCACTCTGGGGATGAACTTCACCCAAGATGAAGTGGATAGAAACTTAATTCGATATATGCATTTTGGCCAAGAAGGAGTTCGTGATCTTATCAAGTTTGATGTGACAGATGGAATAAATCCTCTCATTGACCGCTACTTTTATGTGACAATTGATAGCATTGATATTGTCTTCCCAGACGTAATCAGCAAAGGAGTTTCTTTGAAGGAAGGAGGGAAGGTAACCCTTACTACTGATTTGCTTAGCACCAGTGACCTGAATAGTCCAGATGAGAATTTAGTTTTCACTATTACCAGAGCACCTGTTCGTGGACATCTTGAATGCACAGATCAGCCTGGGGTACCCATCTCCACTTTTACTCAACTCCTATTAGCAGGCAATAAAGTCTATTACATTCACACTTCGGAAGATGAGGTGAAAATGGACAGCTTTGAGTTTGAGGTGACTGATGGCTATAACCCTGTATTTCGTACTTTCAGAATTTCTATCAATGATGTGGACAATAAGAAACCCATTGTCACAATCCATAACCTGGTGGTGAGTGAAAATGAACACAAACTGATAACCCCATTTGAACTGACTGCAGAAGACAGAGATACACCTGATACATTGCTAAAATTTATCATCACGCAAATACCAGTTCACGGTCAGATCATGTTCAATAATTCTAGGCCAATCACCACCTTCACTAAACAAGATCTTAATGAAAATCTAATCAGCTACAAACATGACGGCACAGACTCAGTTGAGGACAGCTTCTCTTTCACTGTTACAGATGGCACTCATACTGATTTCTATGTCTTCCCCAACACTGTGTTTGAAACGAGGAAACCTCAAACTATGAAGATTCGAATAATGGCTGTGGACAACAGTGTACCTCAAGTTGTAATAAATAAGGGTGCTCAAACTCTCCGTATGCTGGCCACAGGTCACATTGGATTTCTAATTACCAACAAGGTGCTCAAAGTGGAAGACAGGGACAGCTCACATGTTACTCTTAAGATCAGAATCACAGAGGGTCCGCGCCATGGCTTCCTGATCCACCTGGGGAAAGGCAACCATAGCATCAGCCAGTTCACCCAAGGTATTACAATACTCTGTTCTTTCTTTAAATCACTGAAAACATTCTTTTTTGTGCTAAACTCTATAGGAATTGATAGGAGAAAGTTCCCAATAATGAGATTATTTATAATGGCTTTATTATTTTTTAGTTATTTTTATTATTTATTGCATCTGTGACAGCTTTAAACAGGAGAGATGGTCTACTGGATAAGCGCTGAATAAAGGAACATCTTTGCTTTGCAGAGCTTACCATCCAAAGAGCTAGTATTTGGACTTTCTATCAGTGATAGAAATTTAGATAACAGAATTGGGCTGCACATGGTTCCAGATCTTTAGAGGCTGAGTGCCTTCTTTAAACAGTTTTATTTAGAAAAAGCTATAGGAGTGGCCAGACCATTATTAACTAATGGTCATACCATGGCTAGGGTATCAGTTGCTGTACAGTCTGAACACACTGAACTGTAAAAGCAAAATAATTTCCCAAACATGAGGAAATAATATATTATGACTGCATTTGTTGCCTTAATTACACAAATCTTAACCACAAAGTGTTTGTGGTAAATGAAAAGGTAACGTAAATGCTTTAAAATTATGTCAGTGGTACTTACTTTTTACATGGAATTAATATACTAGGTGGTATAAACAGTATAAAAACCACATATGCCCTATGTTCTGAAATAAAGCCTCAACACAGGCTATGCAGTAGCTTTAATAGCATTAGCTATTCTCCGGAGAATTTTCCATGTTACTTTGCAATGAGTTAATAGCTGGTTAATTAAAAATGGAATTAGGTTTCTTGGAGCACCCTGCAGCTGGGGAGTGAGCAGACAGCACAACTGCATGGAGACTCAAAATTAAAGGGGCACAGACAGGCCAGGATGTGGATGTGGCAAAGCTAGAGATGAACGCTTGTAGTTGTCTGTATTTCATTTCACAGAGCCCATACTGGTATCTGTCCAATGTTACAGTCTTTGCTGTAGTGATATTCTTGTCACATACACCAAATCTTGCAAACAGGCCTGATGAACTTTTGAATGGTTGAGTTGCCCTAAGTTTTGCAGTGTTAGTCCAAAAAACAGGATGAAGAAGGACCAGATCGTGTCTAAACTTTGGGAACCACCACATGTCCTTAAATGTAAGGTTTCAGTAGAACTGTGAGTAGTATTAAGAGTATTGTGAGAATAAGTGAGGAACAGAAGAGAATGGGAGTGAGCAAATAAACAGATTATCACTTTTTCAGTGGCTTTTCTTCTGCATTGGAGAATGAGAATGTAGAATTACTGAGTGGATGTTCCTTGAAAGCAGACCACTGCATAGCACAGTGATACCTCATTTTTTCAAGGGAGGGGCAGTCAGGATAGATACATATTCCGTTCTTTTTCGTGCCATGTGGCCAGGTACACGTTTGTTGGATGACCAAAATGCAGTTGCTATCTGTCTTTCAGTTGACAGTTCAAACACATGCTCGTTGGTCTTCACGTGGGCTTTCTTTATGTCCTGAGGCTGCCTGAGCTGGGTGAGAAGCGTACAACCCCTGGGAAAAATTGGTTTTAAAGCTGGTGAAGATTCCCAGATGGTGATATAACTTCACAGGTTCCCTGACAGTACTGGCACAAGCACTCTAATTTGTGTTGAGTTGAAGACTGTTTTTAAGAAATACACGTTTCCTTAATAATTTTATCATTTAGCCTCTACAAGCAAATACCTCTTGAGCATCTGTGTTATATCTGTGGTATCTCTCTTCTTAGTTTCCTAAATGTTTTTTATAATGGTTTGTATTTTATGAAGCAAGCACATTAACATGTCTTATGAATGCAAGGCCAAACACTTGAGGGAGAAGAGGTGTCTGGAAAGGCTGCGTGAAAGGCTTCTGAAAGGCAGAAAGCACCAAGCTTACACAGGGATAATACATCTGCTGAGGACAGGGAAGGAGAACTTGCTGGAAGTCAGAGAATAATGTTGGAGTGAAAGTTGTGTATGAAAGGGCACTGTCTTTTCCTTCCCCTTTTACTCAGATACCCTCTTGTCTCTGTCTGCTTCTGTGTCTGCTTTTGTTATGGGAGAGGCTGTAAATGGCAGAGAGACAAAAATGGTTGGCTGACCCTAGAAGGCTTTGATTTTGAGAAGTAATGTGAGACACAGAGGTCTTATGTGGACCAAGATGCATACTGAAAACTCGGTGTGTAGTTCACTGTTGTCCCTCACATTGTGGCCTACTACCATTAATTTGCAAAGCACTGTCAAATCCAGAGTAGTGGATTTACGCATATTTCATGCTTACGTTATCCTGAGACACATAATTATCTAATCTTCAGGGCAGGAGTAAACAAGACTCTCTTTTGTCTTATTTTTCATGATCTTAATATAAGCGCAGTTTTTACAACCAGCCATGAGTAATAGTTTTGACTTTGGGATGCTTCTGTATTGACTGTTGGACCTGCTGTTATACACTTGCCTTTTGTGTTCTGATCTCCCCTCCTTTTAGAGGTCCTATCCTGCTATGTGGGGTAACCACTTACAAAATGCTGTATAGTTCCAGTTTCATTAACATGTGGGTGGGCCCTTATGTGGCTTGTAAAACATCGTTACAGTCTTCCAGTTTATGTTGGAAGGAACCTCTGTAGATCATTTGGTCCAACCCCTACTCAAAACTGGGTCAGCTTTGAAATCAGATGGGTCTGTTCAGGGTCACATGCAGATGAGTTTTGAAAGCTGCTCAATAGTTTGTAAAGTCCATCCTAATATTCTACCACCTTACTCTCCCGTTCCTTGGATTTGGGTCTGTGGTTGTATGAACAAGCAGCCCGATTGCTTTGGGTGAGGTAACACTGATGAAACAAGGTTCATTGTGTGAAAGCAGCTTGAGCGGTCTGGTTTTCCAGATCACCTGTAACTGAGAGGGAAGAGCAGCTGTTTAGCCAACAGCATTCTGCCTTATACTTGGGATTGCTCTTCAATATCTGCCCACAAAACTTTATCAAGTGCTAGAAAGGAAATTAGCCTATCTTGCAAGATGAGCTAAAAACCTCCAGACAAAATGTGGTTGTGCAGAATATACTATGTCCAGGAGATTTGTTGTGTATTTTGTTCAGCGACAATCAGCGTGGGGCTTTCTAGTACTTCTGACACTAGTACGGTAGGTAATCTTCTGCTAGTGAGGCTCACAGAGTTATTTGGGATTGCTTAAAGGGAGTATTGAAGTGCAGAAGAATTAACTTCTTGATAAAAGGTCCCCAAATTCTGCTTTATATTCTTTTCTATTTAATTGTTAAAACAATCCAAATGAAAGAGAGAGAGAGACAGGCAAGTGACAGTAACAAGTAAAATATTCTTAAAGGACATTAAGCAGTTCGTAAGTTTATTCAAGTACTATCTGTTACTTAATGTTACACCTGAAAGCAGCGCTTCAGATTCATTGTTATTTCTTTGTGCTTTACATGAAAGCTTAAAGAAAAACACTTGCCATATGGTAATTTCTAGTCTAGTGCTGTCCTAGGACAAAAATACATACAAATAATATTGTTTATGCATAACTGTATTGCACTCATTTCTACAAGTTAGGGCTGGTATTTGTTCATAGCAGATATTCATTAAGATTAGATGTTTAAAAGTGGCGAAAGTCTGTCAAGGACCTGCCAGGTCTTTCACATTTAAGTAAGTTTAGTGGTATATAACAAGCAGTTAGGTGATGTTTGGATAATGTTTTGAATGTACAAAGTGTGACAGACTGCTGAGTGCTGGTTAGATAGTCCCCAGTCCCATGTGAGTAAGTTTGTGAGTAAGGACCAGGTTGCATCCCACAGCTCTGCAGGTGTGCTGAGGAGCCAGGGAGAACGGGAAGCAATAGTGGAGGCCAAGGACCTGCCTTGGCAATAATGGAGCTCAGCTGATGTCTCAGCACTCCATGTAGCCTCCTGAGGCCAAAGATACCTACATGGCTACTCCAGCCAAATATGCTGCACTTTGCAAGCAAGGAATTGGTTCAGCATTCACCCCTGATAATGATTTTTATCTTCTTCTTCAGGCAAGTGTTTTTGCAGAGATGACTGAGTTATTTTACGAAGTGCATTTGTTTCTTAAAGAATATATATATTACTGTATGTAACCTTTAATGACCACATCAGTTTTGCAGAATTTTAAATGCAAAATCAGTGCCTTGATCTAGTGGAGAGAATTATATTTCTTTTTAATAGAAAATTATGTTGGATGGGCTTCAAAAATACGTTGGAGAATTCTGATATAGTATTAATAGCAGGCACTGTAGTTATACAGTGATTGATTTTGCTTATAACTAGGCAAATTTTAATAAAACTAGCATAAGTTAATCAACCATGGAAGAAAAGTGTAGAATTGCTGAAGTGACTCTGAACATGTTCTTAATGAACAGAAAACAGGCCATTCCTTTGCAGTTATTTTGACAAAATTAAGACATTTGGATGACAAGTGGCTTTTTTTTGGGTGAAGTGGTCCTGATTCTGCAAACGTTAGCTCAGGTGCTTAGCTTGATATGTTGGAACCATGGATTTTGATAAGGCTACCCACATGGGCAGAGCTGTGTACCTGTGTAAGTGTCTGGAGGATGAAAGATTTATTTGCTCCACTGGCACGAAGGGATATTTGTTTGTGACCCCTTTACAGCCCCATGAATTTTTGATCTTTATCTTTCAAACATTTATGGAAGAGATTCTTCAGTGACATATATTTGCTGCTAATGTTTTTAACTTGTTTGCCATAGAAGATGTCCAGCTACTTTTGGAATTGTGGGTTTTGGGGAGATCTAACAAAAGTGTTTATTGTTTCTTTTTACTAATGCATATGCCCTAACATGGGAGGAGAACTTGGGTGATACTTGAGCTTCACTTTAATGCTATTAATTTCAAACACTTTTTCTTAAAAAAAGTATCAGACAGATTTTTACCAACAGCAGTCTTTCAAAGAAAGTGACAAAAAATAGTTTTTATGTATTACATGTTTCTCATAACTGCTCAAGGAAATCAAGAACACAATATTAACACGTATTTGTGTACATTTTACATACTTTCTTCATTGCAATTGATGATTCAAAGTTGTTCATTGAATTTTTTCTTACTGAAGTCCTGCCTGTATAATTTAATCTGTTTGCATTCTTAAAACAGTCAATAACTGTAAGTGTTTGAGCACTATTCGTATTTATGACAATTCATATAGATTAAATGCCATCTCATTTGAAATCATGCTGATAGGGAGGATGGTCTGGTGGAGAGGGCATTTTTGTGGGGGACTAAAGGTACTGGGATCTCTCTACAGCAGAAGGTGTAGACATATCCTATCCTAGAAGTACACCACATGCCAGAAGTAGCCTAGTTCTAAAGGTGGGGTGGAGGGGTCATGTGGGCTAATTCGTCTTGTGTCTGGAATAGACAATAGAATTTACCATAGAAAATGCACTGGGTTTTACACCCGTGTCAGCCACAGATTTTCTGTGACCTCTGCAAGTACATTTCAGGATGAAGAATGACAGAATCAATATCTTAGTGTAGATATACCTCTGTTTAAGAAAATGCACCACTTAAAAATATGGAATAGTTCTGACTTTTGAGCCCATATTTTTACATTTCCTTTCAGTTGTTTTTGTAAATACATCTCAAAAGAAAGAGGGCACTGGGGAGGGGGAAGGGAGAGAGAGCGAACGGTAACTGTAAATCTTCAACACTGTTAATACTGAAATTCCTGAGCTCTGCTGGAGAACCTTGACCTTTCTCTGTTGAAGATAAACTGTTTGGCACATGTCAAGTTTTGCTATAAAAACAATTTCCTACCTTCAGCATTTAAAAAAATGTATTTTTTTCTTGACTCTTTACAGCTGATATTGATGACATGAAGATATGCTATGTTTTGCGAGGGCGTGACAATGCCACAAGTGACATTTTTCATTTCATGGTTGAAGACAGTGGTGAGTACTCATAAAATCTGTGCTTTTATTGTTCTTGAAAGGGAAAGAGTTTAAGTATACTTCGGGAGTTTAAGAACATTGAATTAAATTAAGGGAAGACCATGCTACCTCCTGGAATATAATTTTTCTTTCGACTTTCCCACATTGTGAACTATTTCTGGTGATTACAAAGAGGTGTTGATAAAACGGTAATTGCATCTAAAGAAAAAACACTCAACCTACTCTAGCAAGAAAGTGAAATTCTCTAAGTCTGCTCGGATACATGGGCTTTCTGTAGTTTCATATTTGTATTCCCTGTCCAGGCTCTTTACACACAAATTCTCATAAGCCTTTTATCTTGAGAAACTTCCTGAATTTTGCTTTACAGTTATGGATGGCTCCTTTAGAAGTTCCATCTATATAACACTGTTCATATGGATGCCTTGTCTCTGATGTGCATGTTGCACAGAGTTCAAGTTCAGATTCTACCTACTTAACAGAATCCTCTATGGCTTGTCAAAGATCTTTATCAGGTGACTGGTGTGAATTCTCCTGACTAATATTATTTTGTAGGATTATGGAGGATGCAAAAGGAAAGAATAAAAACAAAATTGGAATACTTGCATATTTGAGGAAAAAAAAAGTGGTTGTTTTTTCTTTGTTTTTAAAGAACAGTTTAAGGGGTAAACAAAACAAATTAGCAGGCCTTTTTATTCCATCCAAAGTCTGTGCTTAATGTGGATATTCTTACATGTAGATATTCCTGTGTGTGGTAACGGGCGGCTAGATTATATTACCTTAATAATTTTTTAATATATGATATATAGCTCAATGAGTAATTGTATATTAATGTTATTAGTTGATTTAATAATATACTTCTTAGAAAAAAATGCTTCAAATTAGCTAATTTTCAGCTCATATGTACTCAGCTTGTGTTACTGCTTCACAAGAAGCACAGCCAATTAATGGTACTAAGATCAGTGAACAGGGATTTGTCCTGTCTGTCACAGATTGAACAGTTTTGTCACTGTCTACCGAAGTGGGATGTTAAAGCACGTTCACCTGCTCATTGTGCTGGACAAGCACAGAAGAGACATTATCTCTAGAGACTTTTGAAAATATCTTTGCAAATCTTTCCTACATCAGAGAACAGGTAGTGAGATAAGCATTTGTAACCCTTGGTTTATTTTCCTTAGATGTTTTCTTTTAACTGAGATACAGGTTAGAGAAATTTAAAACTGAGTAAAGATAATGGAGCTTGGGATGCTGTATATTCTTAGTAATACGTGATAGGTGTCACCACATGAGGACATTTTTCATGATTTTCAAGTTGTTGTTCTAGTAGGTGAAAAAATACTCAGTCTTGAGATGTTTCAAGGTTTGATGTGGTGTTCTTAAAACAGACGTTCCTTGAGAACCCAACATTTGTGAGACTTCTCTCCATGCTATTTGAACACTTGGTAGTGGCAAGTGTGTAGTTAAATCAAATTGCACTTAATATATTCCACGTCTATACGAAGAATTTTTCTTTCATTGGAAAGCTGACCTGCCACATCTGCTTCTACTTGGCAGAGTTGTCAATTGTAACAGCATGCTATTTTTCATAATACAAAGAATCGTTATGATAACAAGGTGCTTGCTGATTTTTTAGAACCTTTGGAACTTGTGACAATGCTATCATCTTGCAGGTGACTTTGCTAGATGGCAAGATGGTCTTTGCTTTCCTGAGGCTATTTATTGACACAGTGAAAAATAAGCTGTGTTACATTTTATATTCGTATTTATGATTTTCTGCTTGATTGAAGATGGTAAAATGAAATTTTAAAGAGATGAAGTTGTGATCAAAACGTTCTGTCTGAAATAACTCAAATTTATTAGCAATGTCTTTGGAATTTTTTAAAAAGTTGAAAAACTCATCAATTTAATCTAGCTATTTTTCCACCCTCTTCAGAAAGACATCAAAGACAGTATTCTGCAGCTCAGGTACCTTTTGGCAGAATTTCAGTGGTACAAGACTATTGTTTTAGTGGTTTTGAGTTTAAGCCAGATCGTTCTAAGAGACTACAGACAAGATTTGAGTGAAAGATGCAGCAGAGACTACCAACATCGACAGTAGAATAGCACACTTCAGACTTCTGTCTCCTGTATCAGGAATTTCGCAGTAGCAGCAAGTTTGTGATGGCCACCACACAGTGCCTAATGCTGTAAATTAAATAAGTGGGACTTCAGTTAAGCTGAATTTTGCCATAGTCCATAAGTGATCGAGTTGAAATCAAGAGCAGTTTCGAAGTAAGATTCAGTTTCTGAATATGTGTTCATATTATTCAGCTAATGTTATTTTAAATAAGTGAAAAAAAAAATAAGGCACATCTTGCGACCCAAGTATTTTGTATCTTCCAGTCATCTCATGCCTCAGCAAGGGGAACCTACAACACCAGTCCCTGCTTTCGTCCAATAACATGAATTAGAAAGTTGATTTTGTACTGTACATCTAATGTTGCCTGTAAAATACCTATGTGTCTTGGAATATTTGTTCACAGTCTATAAACAGCAAATAGGAGAGGAGCATGACTTTCTCCAGCTCTGTATTTTGATGGTTGATCTGCCCCACTCGTTATACTACGACTTATATGAAAAATGCAGTTCTTTTGTCAGCATCTTAAATGATGATCGTCTGATGGGGAACCCAAGTCTTGCCTCAGGCAATTGCCTGGAGGCCATGTACAAGGAGTCATCAAACTCCTGTAGTGTGAATTTCTTCGTGGATCTGGAATTTTGTTTATCCTCTTAGATGTAGCATTTATGGTAAGCAAGTTAGAACAACAGCAGACTAGGTGGGTAAGGGAGGGGAAAAGTGCCAAGTGAACGCTCTGCCAGCTCCTGGCCCCTTGCCTGCCCTGTTTCTCAAAGCAGGAGTGAGGTGAGCGCCATGCTGCGTACTGTATCATGAGCTAGGGTCTGAAAGCGTGAAATATGGTACTGGGGCCAACTTGTTTAGTTACTGGCCACAGGAGAAACCTGCAGTCTACATAAATGCAGAATGGATTAGGGATTGTGGCTGTCTCGTGATAACTTTCTGAGTATAACTAAAGAGAACAGAAGTGGGCTCAATATGAAGAGAAAAGAAGGCCATGTAAGAATACAATGAAAGAAAGCCCTTAGGACTATAATTCACAACGGAGAGCATAGGGCCTGCTGTGATCAAACCAAAATTAGAGGTTTCATCAGAAAGAACTGGTTGAAGTTTTAACCTCTCAAAGAGTCTCATTGTCAGCATCGATTAGCCACATATGTATGGCTGTAGTGCTTTTCTGGCTTTAAATAGTGTGTTTCGTAAGAGTCATTAAGAAGGGAAATAAGTTGAATACAATTCAGTTATTTATCAGCACTAATATTTTTTAAAGGCAGAAAAGGTTTTAATTCTTCATGTTTAGAGATTTAGCCTCAAGATAATCTGCTATAAGGTGAGTGAGCCCCTGCATTTCTCTTCTACTTAGAACAAGAAGACGCTGTAGTATATTGGATGCTGCTGAGTTAGCTTTGTGACATTTTGGAAGAAACTTCTGTCATTCATATTAACAATTTGCTTTGTGCTTTGTTTTGATTTTTAATCTTAAAATGATGGTGTGGAGACCTGTTGATACTGAAAGTTTTATGAATCCATTTTTGTTTTTCACTAAGGTTGCGAAATAGTCTCAGTTGAATCTCTTTCCTCAGAAATGGCCTCCACATTACATTAATAAGGTGGGGAAAAAACTCTTCTTAGCAAGTGCAAGCATGTGACAATGGTAAATCCTGATGTTGAATTATGGAATTCTTAATTCACCAATGCTACTAGAAGGCAGGGAAAACAGGACTTTTCTTTCCCATGAGAGGTAAAAAGAATGGAAACCCAGACTGATAGTTGAACTCCTGGATGTATTTGTGGTATGAAGATTGGCACACTATTGAGAGACTCGCTAAACTGAAGAAAAAGATCCCACTGAAAATGCTTGAACCTTTTAGTTAGGGAAAATCCAACCCACAGAGTAACTTAAATCTGATAAACTTAATGAGAAACTGGAGTGTCTGCAGCAACTTCATATTACTGAAAGCTCAGGGAAACTGGATATATATGACACTGCCAAATACATGCATAAAGTTGGTGCTTCAGCTATGCAAAATGGCACTAATCCTTATGGAATGAAAATTGACACAGAAATTAACTCCAGTGTGTTGAGCTCTTGTGCCTGTTTCAGAAAACTGCATGGTACGATTTCATGCTGTATCCTTTATGAATTGTCTGAGGCATTTTTCTCCTTACATAAGAAACTAGCACTGAGAATGCAGTTAAAACTCAAGTCCGTTGTTTACCTTCCCTTTATGCCCTGCTTGTCCATTTTTTCAATATGACTGCAGTAAGTCTTAATAATTGAATTATAATATGGATCTAAATGCCCACCTATCCAGTCTGTAGAAGATATTTTCTAGTGAAATGTGCTGTTTCACATAATGTGGAAGTGGTTGAACAGATTCTGCTGATTGTGTAGAATCAAATGTACCCCAAAGCTGGCACTAAACTCGAGCCCCAACTCAGACCCCGTACATCCAGAAGCAGTATCAGAGTCAAATACCTTCCCTTGCCCAGCAATGGGTGTTGGGAGTGGGGCAGCACTACTATGGCAGTGCTCTGAATGCCAGTTAAAGTACAGAGCTTCTCTGTAAAGGACTACTGTTGTCTTCATTATTGCTTCACATAAGAAAAAAATCTTTATTCTGTTTAGGTCTTGTGGATAACTCTGAAATATTCAAGTTCAGACCATATAAAGTCAGTGAGAGAATGTTCATCTCTTCTAAATAGTGATCTGCCCCCAAATATTTTAAAATTACCTTGTTCTTTAGTTGCTTATTGCTTGGCTAGTGCCATGTTCCCAGTGGTCTGCCCTGCTTGCTCCTCTTCCTACCCTGTATGTCTTCTGAAGCTTAGGGAACCATCAACCAGGAAGAAGTTCATGTTATGTGCCTCAGTATTTTTTGTTGCAAGAGGCTGGTGTCATACTAGCGATATTTTGCATTGCAGAGTCAGTTCCATTAAATTTTGCAGTTTTGAGGAAAAAGAAAACATTAGATAATGCTGATTTGGGCCTGGAGCATTCTGGAAAAAAAAAACCAAACCAAAAAAACGACAAAAGATTGTGCAAGGAGAAAACCTATGTTCTATTCAGCCTTAATTTGAGCCATAATATGGCCTTCCCTTACTTAAGTAGAGTCTTCCCAACTGTTTCTTTAGGACTGCTAAGTGGTATCTTGCAGTACCGTGCCTCAAGGGTACAATGGTTTCAAAGGGAAAGTAATGACAGATTCTCATGGCACTTTTAGGAATGTGAGAGTCACTAGGGAAAGAAAGAAACAAGATTTATTTATTTATTTTTTATATACTCTTTGGGCAGCTTTTCTGACTTAAAGCACTGCAAAGTTAAGGCTCACTGAAATTGGCGATTTACGTCATTAGTTACATCTCATTTAAACTTTTCATTACGGATCCCTAAATGCCTTAAAACAGCACTGCCTTTTCCTGTACTAACATTTGGTTAAATCCTCATTGAAGCAAGAATCTTTCAAAAACAATTTCCTGAAGTTCACCTTTAAACCTACTTTCTGGGAAAACTTCATAAACTTTTCCCAAACATATTTATGCAAGAAATTATGTTAATTAAAGAAGCACTGTTCTACTGCTTAAAGAAAACAAACATTAAGTTTGTGAAATATAATTATTTAATCGTCATCCTTCCTTTTACTAAAGAAAAAATACATTTTTTAGGAATTTCACTGTTGTGATGTGCTTTATTCATTTGTGGGAAAATAATGTTAGACTCCTGAGTATAATAATTAAACTAAAACAGTTGTCAGTGCTGCTTTTCAAAGCCATAACACTGATGCTTTTTCCTGGGTGAGCTATAATAATAGTGTAGGAACAGACATTTTGGACTCAGTATCTGACAGTTCTTAAAGAAGCAGACTGGTAAAATATCATTGGGAATGATTTGAGGCACCCTTGCTTGATTTCACATGTGGCATTTGGGTACACTAGTCTTGGCAAGAAACCTTGACTACATTTATCTTCGGCTTAAAAATGAAGCCATCGCTTGTTGGCAGCGCATTTGGCATCATTTGCCAAGTACTGTATTGGATTCTGGTCTGTGGCCAGGCTTGTTGCTGCTGTTTTGATATGCCCTAGGTTGATGCCCAAACAATTTTCCACATGTCACACTTCTTACTGTAAGTATTACCAAGGGATTTAAATAGTAGTTTGACACAACAGTTTCTTAGAAAAACCCAATCCAAACCAAACCAAAACCTCAAAATAACCTTTCTGCAAATAAAAAAATTAGTTCATGGGGGCATTGTTGTGAACATGGCTGCAAGATCACTGCGAAATTAATATTTATTAAAGTATACAGGAGTAGCTATGTGTTTTGTGTAGAGATGATTATATGGGACATATAGAAAGTCTAGTACAGCCCTTACTAATCTAAGTGGAAAGATTTTCATTGTCTTCTGTATCAATTATGTTGGTTTCTTTGAACTGACGTTTTAGACTGACTGCTAGAAATGATTGAATTTTCCATTTTGAACTTGAACATCACCTTATCCTCCAAATATTTTCATAGAA
Source organism: Pampusana beccarii (assembly GCA_013399365.1). Taxonomy (NCBI): domain Eukaryota; kingdom Metazoa; phylum Chordata; class Aves; order Columbiformes; family Columbidae; genus Pampusana; species Pampusana beccarii. The sequence continues at coordinate 86,057 of VWYH01004037.1, read as the reverse complement.
AGGGAAGTCAGCCTTGTCCAGATAAAAATAAATGGGTTTTGGAGAGGAAAAAAGGTAGTTGTTTAGTTCAGCAAGAGAATGTTTGTTTGTTTTTAATGATTTGTGTTTGATTGATGGTTTTAGCCAAAAGCGAAGCTTTCCTCTGCTCCCTATCCTGGATTATTCATCATTTTTATCAGAAGCAAAGCAGTGTAATTGAAGTGGGTTTAGGTACTGTTTTGGATTAGGAAAGAAGAGGCAATTGTGTTTTGAAATGCCTTTTATACAGAACTTAGGGCACTTTGTCCAAATATGGAAGACTTGGATGCAATTCCTTCTTTTTTTCAGAGGCTTTGAAACCATATTCCCCATAATGTGCCCTCACTTATATTCTGGCCAGATTTTTATTAATTTACTGTTTGCTTCCTGTGTATATGAATTCTTAAATACTTTTCTGAACACAGCCTGGACTCTGATGTTCCACTCTCCAACTAAGTACTGCTACCAGGGGGCCAACAAATTCTCATTTTTTGTGTGTGCTCCTTCCTTCCTTCTTTTTCCCCCCTCTATGTTTCTTCTTTTCTGCTAATATTGTCTGTGTTCCACAGAATAAAATGGCTTGAACAGACTGATTAGTAGCAGTGCATTCCAGAATAACCTTAAGCTGGTGGTTTAGATCAGGGTTTGAGGTGAGGAGGTTTTGGTTCTAGTTCTCTTTGAAGTCAGGGGCAATAGTCTTCCACGTAGAATGAACATTGCAGCTGCTGGGTTGGTTGGATAGAGGGGTAATCTCTCTGCAGCATTACTTTTTGATAGATATTTTTCTAGTTTTAAGGTGAGGTCACTTGCTGAATAATCACACTTTAAAGAACACTGTATTCATGATAAAATTGACCTTGTGGAGCTGAATCCTGCTTGCTTTGCTGAGCTGAATAGTCCTATTGATTTTGTTTGACCTGGTCTGGTGAGAGGCAAGGAATATAATGCTCAAGATAGCACTATGAGTTCTTAGCAGGCTTTTTAATTAAAAATAATCCACAATTTAGCTATTATATTCTTATGATACATAATAAGGCATAGCTAGCAGCAAAAGAAGTATGACAATGAACAGTAAAATTAGGTCAAAATGCAAGCATTAAAGGGATTAAGGAGACACACTAGACTTAAGTGGAAGAATTGAGAACTCTCAGGAGTAACACTGATTGCCAGTGACATGAGAACCTGCAGAAAGACACTAATTCCTAAAGTGAGCTATAATAAGCCTGTGAAATGATATTGGGTGTTGGTTGCAAATATTTTTTTATTCAGACAGACTAAAGAGGTCTAGAGAAGAATTAAAAGAGAGAAGGGACAGTGGCTGCTATTGAGGAACCCTGCTTACAGCTGCTCGGCTTCTTTGATTTCCCAAGCTGTTTTCACTGAGAGATCTTAAATAGTCCTCAGGATGAGTTTATAATTTTTCATTCCACTTGCCAGTTAACAGTGTAGAGTCCCTAGAGTTCCCATAATGGTTCATTTGATCAGTAGATGAAATGTTTCTGGGAAGTTTCTTGATTTCTTTAAAAATTAGATTACTCTTTATACAAGAGGGATAACTACATCTGAAGCAAACTCTGGATACGTGACAGTTTTCCACCAAGAAATGTTAGTGAGTTGTAACCAGTAGAAATGCACAAAGAATCAAGTTAAATTGAAAATGGATAAAATGTAATGAAGACATACATTGTCATCAAAGTTTTGTAATTTGTGCATCTTAATTCACAGCATTCTTGCTATTGTAAAAAACACTCTCCAGATGTATAGGCAGACACATGGTGGATTTCATTGCCGGTTCAGGATCTTAAATAAAAAGCTTATTTGTATTACATTATGTCATTAACTTACATTTGCCAAATTGTTGCTGTGGGCTGGTAGGCATTGGGAATGGGCCGAAACTGAAACTTTATATAACCATTGATTGATGGGCAATTAGAAGACTGCTGGAAGAAATGGGATTCATTATCCATCCGTAGCCCTTCTACTACCAAACAATTACGAAGAACAGCAGCCCCAGCAAAGGCTTTAGATTGTGTATGGTTGAGCATCACTACAGTAGCACAAGGGAGTTCGTTCAAGGCAATGACTTTTCTTTGGAGTTTTCCTATGGAAGTTAGAATTCTCTTAATCTTAAAAAGTGCAGCATACTTGAAGATGTATTTTCTGACCTAATCTTGCAAAGCATAACATGTATAGGATTGTACAGTCTGAAAAGCAAGTCTGCTGGAAAACAGAGTTATAAGAATATATTAATTTATTCTGTTTGCCTTGCTAAGTATTACAATACAAGGACCATTCTTGCCTTATCAATGTCTGTATACTTTCTGGGAAAAGGAAGACATTAGTTTTATTCCATAAACCCAGACTGTGTTTGGAAGATGTTCAAATTTTTCCTGAAGTTAAAGGACCTGTTCTTTATAATTGGCATTGAAGAATTTAAGAAAAGGAAGTTAAGAGCCAGGAGTAATACAATCAGAGTGAAAATCCTGTTAGAGTAAATTAATGAGTTAGTTTGACCTGTGTTGATTTTTGTTTGGGTTTGGCCTAGATGAGAATTTATTAAGTGAGTATATTGTGGCTTGTTTTCCCTGGGGTTTTCTTCAGTTAATCTTTCTTTTACAGATTTAACTAATGAGTTTTGGGTTTTAGTAGAAAAAAGAAATTCATTTAGCAGTAGGCCCTTAGGAAGCTCCTTGAAAAGACAGATTTTTTTTTTTTTATTTCCCTTTTCTAAAGAAGCATTTTAGCTTGTTTAAGTTCAAGTCATTAGTAAAACATTAATTCATTCAGCTTGATACAGCAGTGCCCTGAATGTTTGCCAGGATTCCAATCTCAGTAACTTTTAACTTAAGTACCAGCGTAGCACTTCTGTCACTCTGCTGTATAATGTGTGTTTTCTTCAAGTCTGTAGGAATGCTGTTACCACACACCTTGCTGCCTCTTTAAAGCTTTGTAGTTCAGCTGGGATGTAATAATTAGAGAGGGAATTGTAAGGATAACTTCAAAGCCTAATTCAAACCATGGTGCCTCCAGTGAGGCTCTTTGTGCCTGGAGGTTTGTGGTGGTTTGATCCTGCATTAGGGAAATTGGTGAGAATATTTTTTTCACTTACTGCTGTGATTTTCAAAAGCAGGTCACAGAAGGCAAGGGTTTTGTGACTAACGGCATGCTGTTATTCACTGTCCCTAAAACTATTTTACACCTAAAAGTTTTTTATTTTGTGACCCTCAAAGTATTGGATTTCTTATTCCCATGTCTCCTCTTCAGGCAAAGCTTGTGAACTTAGGAGCCAGAAACACTGTAACCAGTTAAAAAAACCCGCAACACTGGAGTACTTTGTGTATTATTTTAAGAATTGCCTGGGCTTTGTGCTGAATTCATTCACTGTCTACACTGTTGAATCTCAGAAGTGCTCTCTAGGCTGGCTCTCATTACAGTAGAGGACTTGTAGTACCTACCGTGTGCTCAAGTAAATCCCTTCTGAGAGGACTATGCTGAGAACCTGTTGGATGGAGGTAGAAGATCCTAATGAAGAGGAAACTAGTCATGACCTGTTGTTTTTTTTCTGGCAGATGCATGAGTGTGTCACTCATGGCTTTTTCCTCATGGATAGGTGATGCAGTATTGTACATGTAAGATCCAAATGATAGAACTTTTCCAGTGGACACTTTGAGTGGGATTTTGTATTGCATTCATCCTAATCAAGTGGAGGTCCTTAAACTGCTGAATTTATAACCATAATAAATTTAGGTTCCCTTCATAACCAGTGAGAAAATGAGAGACACCTCAAGTGTAATTGGATTTAGATGTGGCACAGAAGCAATTGCTCTGAATCATAATTAAATTTTGCCCATATTTCCTTTTCCTTTTCCGTGTGTAGTTGGAATTGCATAAATCATGTGAGTATTAAACGGGGCAGCTTTCAGCACTGGAAAGATTTACAGGTTAGTTGGTGAAGTGGGCATTTTCAAGCTTGTTGACTGATTTGAACATTATAGTAAACATGCAAATGGACGCAAAATTCCCAGTGTCTTGCTTTTACTTAGTAAGTTAGTGCTTACTGTATTCATTGTTGGTACTTGAGACCTGTGCTCCATTTTCTCCATTGCCTGAGGGAGCTTAAATAGGTATTTCCTACACAACTGCTGTAGCCTTTGGGCTATAGGAAATGTGAAGTGAATCCCTCTCATTTTTTGTGGAGCACAGGTCAGGTTCTGTGCCCCAGCTCATCAAAACCGGACCATTTTGGGCAGCTGCTCAGCTCTCACGAGTTCTCTGCTTCATCCAGCATGGTGGAAAAGTGTCTTACTTCCTTCATAATCTTCCCTTATGTGAAAGCCTAGCTCCCTATTTTCCCTGGCTCCTGGGAGTTTCCATTTATGCCTGTGGCAGGGATTGTCCAGTTAAGTTTTCATCTCTCTTCAGTCCATCTTCATCCAATCAATTTTTTTTTTTCCTCCTTCTGTCTTTTTTCTCCTCCTGCTTGCTGCCGTAGCCTGCTAGTACCAAGAACCATTGAGAGCTAACCAGATGGTTGGCAGGCGACCAGATCTGCTAATGACAGAGGGATGCCTTTTCCTAGCACGGACTGGGAAAAGTTGAGGTAGCCTGTGCATCATGCAGGGTCCTGATGTTTGTGCACCAGTGGCAAGCTGAATGAGACTGAATTGGCAAGCTGAATTGGTTGCATTGGCAACCAATGATAGGACAAGGTGTAATGGAATCAAACTGGAACACAAGAGGTTCCACTTAAATTTGAGAAGAAACTTCTTCTCAGTGAGGGTGCCAGAGCACTGGAACAGGCTGCCCAGGGAGGTTGTGGAGTCTCCTTCTCTGGAGACATTCAAAACCCGCCTGGACACCTTCCTGTGTAACCTCATCTGGGTGTTCCTGCTCCGGCAGGGGGATTGGACCAGATGATCTTTTGAAGTCTCTTCCAATCCCTAGCATACTGTGATACTGTGAGACAAAGCAAAGCATTGCTTTCAGCACTGTGTTGCTACAAATGAAAAAGCTTGGGGATTGGGGGGGCGGGGGAAAGACAAAAGAAGGAGCTGTGCTTGACCCTCCTGAATATATTCTGAGGGGACTGAATCTTTCATCCATCAGAGCAGCTGGAAAAGACAGACCTTAGACATTAAATTGAAGCTATGTGGACTGCAGTGGTTGAAGTGGCCTAAAAATGAGGGATTGTAATCTTGGCATTGGAACATATCAACCAGCTGTGGAGCCCATAAATTCTCATATAGCTCTCATATTTTCTCCAACTTTAAGATGGCCATAAGATCACTTAGTAGTACATCAGACAGGTATTGTGGCAATAGCATAGTGGAGTCCTGTGTGTCATTTTAAGATGCACAATTACTAAATGCTTTGTGCTTATTTTCAAATATACTGCTTCAGATCGTAGAAGGGGCATAACTGAGCTAGACTCAAATAAGCGGGACAATTTGTACCAGCAGTGGTTCTGCCCTAAATCATATAATGCATAATTCTTGGATTTCAGATTATGAAGAACAGATAAATGGATCACAATAGGAGGGGGAAAAAAAAAAATAATAATTTATTTATTTAAGGGAAAATAACTATTTTCAGAAAAAAAAAAATCAGTACTAATACACTTCCTACCTCTAAAGTATCTTTTTGTATGTGTACATGTTCCCCACTCACCAACCTACATCTCTACATCAAGGTAGTGATCCTGCAGTGATTGCTGTGTGATGAGAAAGGGAAGAGAAATATTTTTTTATGAGATCAGTCTCTTTTTTGTACTGTTTTTTAAGTCTCCTCACTGCATCCCCTGAAACACCCTAGATTTAGCTAATCTCACTTTTTTGTCGTCCAAGCAAGCTGTTTCTGAGAAAATGCTCTTTGATGCTTTTAGAGTGCTTGCAAATTGAAAGAAACCTCAACAGAATCTACAGTTGAGAAATACTTCTGCAAATCCAGATGTATCCTCATTTGGCCACACATGTTTTTGCTTGCTTATCCTCTCATCAATAGGCAATGTATTGTTTTGGTAAAAAAATAGTTTCTATGCTGTTTTTTCTTCTGTAGTACTTCTTTGCATGGAATAGATGCACATTGGTGCAAAAATATATTGTAAGACATCTATAGATTCCTTGGTTAAATCTCATGTTTTCATACCTTTTGAGTACTTTTGAAAAATAATAATTTTAGTGTAGTTTTTCCTTCACAGCATTCATTTTGACTTGTGAGGTTTCTACATAATGCTGTCCATGTAGCTTAGTTCTTCAGATTCATTTACTGAACTGAGTTGCAAATACTTCCAGCTTAAGTCCACTTCTGCTATACTTTTTGTCCTGTTTGATGACTCCAGAATGAGTATAGCTATGGTGAGAATGAATATTGGATATGAAGATAATCACAAAGAGTTAATATAGCCTTTCTTTCACGGCATTTGACAGAACAACACATGACAAAATTATCTTAAACATTTAGCCAACACCAAGTTTCATAAAATGACAGTTTGGACAGCTTGAAATGTTTGTTTGAAGGATCATGGATCTTGTCAACTTTCACAAAAGCTGGGAAGTGTAATTTCCAGAGAGGCCTTGTTATACGAAACTTAAAAATAATGGTGATTTTGCTAAACAAAGAGTCTAAGCTGCTTCTGGTCTCTGGCAGTTTTTGATACTTGATTTCTGTATTTCACCCATGGTAGGAAGTGACATAACAAGGGTCAGTGGTTGAAAGTTGAATACATAACAATTCAGATTAGAAATGGGAATGTGGTTTTGAAGAGTGAATGTTCTTCACTGGTAGCAGATTTTCAAGGCAAGTGGTGAAATCTCCTCATGTCTTCAAGAACAGGTATCTTACTGGAAAAAAACAACCCACCTGTCAAACTACATCCAGCACAAAGTTACTGGATGGATTTTTATGTTTTATCGATACAGAAGATCAAGCTAAATCATAATGAATGGTACTTTTGGCCTTGAAATCTGTGAAGCCAGAATTTGAAGAAACTATTACTGATTTTGCATGCAACTAGATTCAGCAGCAAAGGTCATTTGGATCACAGTGAGGAAAAAATGGAAAGAAAATATATCATTTTCAGGAAATTCTTGTCAGTGCCATTCTTCCAAATTTTATATTTTAGAAACAAGCATTACTCGTCCTCAACCCCCACTCTGAGATCCTTAAGGAAATTAAGAAGTGCTATTGTGAAACTTCTAGAAGGTCCTTTAATCACATAGCTGAGAAGTCAGGAATTTAAAGATAAAATGAAAGCTGAATGGTACAGCCCTCAAAATCTGTGGATTGTGATGTCTTTTCATATAGTCATTAGTAACACTATTTGCTTACTATTTCAACATAAAATCTTTTCCCTCTCCCACCCACACACATTCTTGTGAAGTATATCTTGTTAATCTCAATGTTATCTTAACATTTTTCACCTCAGGGAAGTTTTTACATAAAATTCTAAAAGTAAGCAGCACTTTATAAAAAATCTAAGCAAAAAGAACACCCAAACCTGAACATTTTTACCAGTCTTGCTGAATTTTAAAATAAACTTTTCCATTTAACAATTAAAAAGGTGAATTTTGCTGAATATTATTTTTATGTTCAAATCATATAATGTGCCGACTTCTCTTAAAATAATATTATATATAAATGTAGGTACAATATTTTCTAAATTCCATTGTTTATCTTGTTCTTCTTAGCTAGATCAGGTTTATTCTGACATAATCAAGTGAAATAACTTCATCCTTATGTAAATGAAAGCAAAACAAGGGCAGCCAGCTTTCCCACCCCTGCCCTCCAAAATGATTCCTATAGAGGTTACCCAACATCTGTCCCGCCTGGTTAGTGTGTTGCTTGGAAGAGTTCAGCGGATCAGAATGAGATTTCATGTCCGTCACACTGCTGGCTTATCTATGGACGTGCTGTCCCATGATGCCAGATGTGGTGATATGGATGACTTTGTGCTATGATTAGATCGCTCAACCACCCACTCCTGTAGCTCGCCAGTGGCCTGTGCATAGTTACTTTACTTCTGTTTAGCTATGCTGACTTGAACTGCTGGTCTGTAAGCTAAATGTGTTATAGTTTACTATGAAAGGACCATATATATGTGTATAAATGACTGTATATAGTTCTTAAGCCAGCTAGCGTCCTTGAGTTTATATAGCAAGTACGTATTCTAATGGGATATCTTTCTTTCCTGCTTCACTCCTATTTTTTCCCGTATTAGGCTGAGGCTGCTTTGGTGAGTAGCATGGTTCACAGTTAAGTCTTGAACTTTGAATTCTTGACATGCCTGAACTGGCTTTCTACCTGAAGAAAAGCAAGTATTCCTCCTTCAGTGCTTAGCTTTGCATAAACAGGTCTTTACCCTGACCTTTGCTTATAGATGTTGTTATCCAGTCAGTTAGCTGTGCTGGAAGGAGACAGAACTTACTGTTTCAAGCAGCAGTCAGTTTTAAAATATATTAAAAATACACATTTTTTCTGCATAGGAAAGACTCTGATTTTCATGAAAGAGAATTATTTGGGGAGGGAAAGATGGTGAAGAGATACTTTCCCACTTCTACAGAATACTTTTTAGGTCAATGTTTAGCTCTTGCCTTTCACAGTATCTGAAACTACAGCTCTCAGGCCAAACCCAGCTTTACACTTTAGAACTGATAAGAGATCGTCAAGAAGCTGATAAACACAAGCTTAAGAGTTAAACGTAAAAGGAAATATTTCTTGTGGGCTTTCAGGGCAAAGTGATCCCCGTGAATAAATTCAGAATTTATTTGTGTGGGGGTTGTTTCTTTCTTTTTAAGTAGCTCTTTCTCTGGGCTTCTTTTAAAATCCTTTAATTACTTATTACGGAATATAGTAGTCCTTGCCTTATTCCTTGCTAAGGTAAAGAAAATCACTTTTTTTCCCCTCCATAAATACACTGCCTCTGAGAATTCCCCTTTGGGCAGTGTTGTTCAGCTCCATTTCAAAATACAAGGCTGTGTGCTAAATGACATTGAATAGGATACACAGGAGGAACAAAGGTTTGATTAATTGTATGTGCTAACATATTTGTTTTAGTTCAAGCCAGCTGCATAGTTTAGAGTAGAAGGAGAAGCCACAATGTGAATTCTAGCCTATGTTAATCCCAGCACAAACTCTCTATACATTCTAGATATACATGCTAAATAAATAATAAACATTGCTAAAACCCACATTACAATCCCTTAATTGCTAATGTTTGGGTGCTAGCTAATTCATGCTAGCACAGGTACACTGTCAGGTACTTGTACTAGTATTTTAATTTTGCTTTGCAGACTTGTCTTCCTTTTAATAAGATTTGGCCAAGTTTAGATGGAGTTTGTAGCATGCTTCCCCGGACAGGTTTTTTTAACTGGAAGGTTAAAAGAAGCAATATATTTTGATAAACTGATTATTTACTACATAACAAAAAAATATTCTTCTCGATGTACAGCCAAGTTTTGCACTTTCTGATTCGAATGGAAGATGAAAATTATGGGAGTAATTTGTTTTAACATAGATGTCCAAAATATATGGTTCCAAATCTAATAGTAATTTTTGGATCCTTTTATAATTCATGGAGTTGTTCATATGATTAAGGGTGATTCATCCCAGTCTAAGAGAAGAGGTAGTACATTAGCTGAATTTCTCATCTCTCCATTTACATCCAAAGGTGAAAAATTTGAATCCCATTCCTCATCCATTTTGTTTGTGGGTGCAGGTTGTAAAAAATAACATTTAAAAGCAGTTTCTAAAGTATCACCTGAATTTTGATAGAAATACCATAGAAGGATAAGCATTTAATTGTTTTTAACTGTAATATAAATAAAGTTGGAAGCATCTATTTTTAAATATTTGAACTACTTGCTCAAACCAGTGTAAGCTCTTTTGCAGTGTGGTAGAATCCCCTTAATAATTTTTCTTTACCAAATATTTGTATCTGTGCGTTTAATTGTTAAGTGTCTGGTTACACTGATATCAATGTGACCTTATAACTTTCAATAGTATCCTTGCTGGCATAACAGTATTTGTCAGCTTGCCTGCTCGTGCATTAATGATCAATTGCTCAGTGCTCTTGGTCACGGACATTGTGAAAAGCTAACTTTGTAATTCTGCAGTCTGGATGTATAAACGTGTGTGTTCTAGTTTGTACGATTTCATTGAACTTCTCGGGCATTAACTCACCATCTTTAACTTGTATTGATTTAGAGTCTAGTTCCAGGCACTTGTATTACTTTATCAAAGATGTAACTAAATGTTTCAGATCCCTTTTCCCCCCCAAAGTTTTTACTGTTGCAACATTGTGTATTTCGTAAAAGTATGCACATTTGTAATTAAACAGCTCATTTGAATGTTTTTTCTCTAACTCAAGTATACATTCCTGCTGACACAACTGCAAGGTTTGTGTGCACAGTTCCCTACTTTAGATGTTCGGGGATGTAGATGCTAACCTTCAGTTGAATTCTCATGTGGAGTGAGGAAATCAGAAGTGTTAAAAAAACAAAGATGCAGAAGGCAAAGGTGAAAGGGAAGCACAGTCTGGGTGATCTTGACTCGGATTATGTAAAGGAAATGTCATACTACCGAAAATCAACCTATTACAAGAAAAGTGCTGAAACAAAGACATCACTGAAGAAGCAAGTCCCGTGAATTGTACTGCTAAATTAATGCTAACGTAGAACAAAATTAAAAATTAACAGAAAAAAAAATGAAGTGGCTGACCTTCCCCCAAGTGTAGGTACTTTCTTAAATCAGCAGAATACAACCTAAAGTTTGCTGAAAGTTATAACTATCCTTTCATTGCAGGAAGGTGAATTACTGTTCTCTGGAGGCAATGAGCAATAAAGCTTACTGTAATATGTCTTATGTCTGAATCAGTAGTTAAAAATAGAGTATTTAAAAGATTGTATGTTTTCTTATTGTGTTAATACAAATCAGCAGAAATTCCTTAATCCACTAGGATACTCCTGATATTAACAAAAATAGTGAATTTGTTAGAAGTCCAAATCAGCTATATCAAAATCAGTCTTCATCAAAACCCTTCCCAAATAGTTGCTATGGTAACTAAACAGTCATCGTACATCAGTGAGATCAGATGATGTGCTTTAGATGTGGGTTTGGCAACAGTAAAGATTAATAGAGATTAACTTTTAATTAACAATAGTTAACACGTTTTTAGTAATGCAGATGCTGCAGTTTCTTTTGTGAGGAATTTGTGGTAACCTGTAAGTGTGAGTGAGCAACAAGGAGTCATCTTTACAAATGGCAAAACCCAGAGTTGTTAGGCCTAGAGAAAAACAGAGAATTGCAGGGGGGCAAAAAGAAACCCCCACAGTGAACACCCCTGATAGCTGGGATTGTTGAATTCAGCATTTACTGTGTACTGGGTGCCTCCTGCCCATGTTTTTATGCTATGTGAATGTGAGACCTCATTGATCGTCATAGGGAGGCCTGCAGACATTGGGGGCTTCTGTAAAAATTTATAACATTTCTCTAGCTAAGAAAACTCTGCAGTTCTTTTCACCTTCATGGTATTTTCATCATAGTGTGTTCTGCCTTTCAGAGCATATCAAAAGTGTCTGTTTATCAAAGTTTATCAAAGGCCAAGGACTGTACAGTTAATCTAATGTATCTTCTAGATTACTCCTACCTGATCTGTTTACACAGTAATTTCAGTGCATTTGTTTACAGTTTAAACATGTTATTCATAAAATCAAAACTCAAGTTCTGTATTTCACCTTTCCTGGTGCTTGGAGATGGACATGGTTCCACTTTATTTCTCTGTAAAGTTAATTACTGCAACATATGCAGTAGACACAGAGAACAGTTTTAATGAGTTGATGGAATGAATGAAGCAAGATTGTGTTATCTTTTACTTAACTGTAAATTGGGCAAAACACTTTCATTTGCAGTGGCTATTCCTTTTATCCAAATATTTGAGAAGAGTAAGGAGATAATTTTTGGTGGGGTGAAATACCAAGAAGTTGTGATTCAGATAAAATAAAATGCTTAGAGAGGCAAGTAAAATTTTTATCTGTTATAAATAATCCTTTAATACAGTCAGTGATTAGAGAAAAGAGGGAGTTGAGCACTAAAGATTACAAAATTGAAACCAAAACATTGCAAACACTAAAATATTTTGTTACATTTTTCTAAATACTTGTGTGAGTATAGAGTGTCCCAATCATGTGTGTGTGTGTCCATACAAGAAACCCAATGAAATTATTAGCTGTGAAGTTAAAGAAACAAAGACATTATGTTTATATTGAGTATTATGAATATTCTCACATTTTAGGTACAAATAAATAATACAATTAGGAGAGAATCAAGTACTTTCCCAGTATTTCGTATCTCTAAGTGGAGAAAGGATGAAATTGTTAAAGTGGGTTATACACATTGATATGTTTCCCACCAGGGCCTTCTCTTCTCCAGGCTGAACAACCCCATCTCTCCCAGCCTCTCCTTAGACATCAGATGCTCCAGTTCCTTGAGCATCATTGTGACCCTTTGCTGGATTAGCTCCAGTATGTCCTTGTCTCTGTTGTACTGGGAAACTCAGAACTGTGCCCAGCACTCCACATGCATTTCATCAGGACTAAGTAGAAGGGGAGGATCACCTAACTCAGCCTACTGGCAGCTGTTTTCCCAGTGTAGCCCAGGATGTTGTTGACATATATAAAAATCACATTTCTATCTAGAGAAAACCAAGGCTTGTATTGTGGCAGTGAGAACAACTCAGTTCCCTGTTACTTCATTCAGCTGTGAGGGAGCAAGACTAATGTTTCAGGTGTACAACCTGTCATGAATGTGACAAATTTTACAAATTTTATCTGCCAGAAGCATTTCTATATCAGTGCAAATCACTGATAGCTGAGTTAGGGTTAGTAACTGGTTTCCATATTCAACATGAAAGTGGGGCATGGGCAGTAAACCACCAACTGTAAGAAAGTACATCTTCTAGCGGGATGGTGGGAAAATCACGTAAAAGGCTGCATCAACAACTCACAGGATTTACTACTGTTTAATACCTTGGCTCATGGTGAAACAACTACAAGCTGTCATTTTCTCTCTTCCCTCTTTGTATGAGATGAGTATTATATGCTGGAGCATAGACATTCCTATCCAGAGTGGCCGGTAGAATTAGAAGAATCACAGAGTTGGGAGGCAAACTTTAAAGTGTTAGTTTTTCTTTCAATTTGACCACCCAAAATTGAAGGACATCAAAATAATCATGTAAGGAGTACGAAAGGATATTCTGGAAGAGTCTGAACTTTGTTACAACTGTACTGCTTTACAAATGGAATGAATTCCATCCCTAATTTTTAATTTAGATTAATGAATCAGATGCTGTTTGGCTGAATGGAGGGGGAGAGGAAATCCATAATCCATGCCACCTAGCTCCTATTACTTAGAAGTGATGCCTCCAGAACTTTACCAAACTTTACCAACCAAAATTTAGGAAATTTTGGTACCTCTAGAGGGCATTTCAGGACCTTTGCAGGCCAAGTAGCCCCCTGGAATTACTTGATTCTCTCTATCATCTGTTTACAGAGTTCAGAGCAGTTGGGTTCCTCCCTTAAAATGTGGTTTGATGATACATTCAAACTGACTTGATGACTTGCTGCTGCCAAAAGAGAGCCCCTCTCCCTCCCTCTTTTTTTCCTATCTTGTCTTACACCAGTTAATATCATGCTAAGTTGATTCAACTAACTGTCCTGGCAGAAAGCCTGGCAGGGCATTGAATTGGTTTACAAGGCAGGCAGTGATAAGCAGCAGGGAGGCCACACAGCTAGGAATGGGTTGACCAGAGGAGGTGAGAAAGAAATGGAATTTCCCCACTTGAGGGCTTTCATCTGTTGGATTGGTTCAGCTCAGCTGTCCAGCTATGCTGCTTCACGCTCAGTTCAGACCATAGAACCACAGAATCATAGAATAGTTTGAGTTGGAAGAGGCCTTCAAAGGTCCAACACTCTTGAAGTGAGCAGGGACATCTTCAACGAGATCAGGTTGCTCAGAGCCCTGTTCAACCTGACCTTGCATGTCTCCAGGGATGGGGCATCTACCACCTCTCTGGGCAACCTGTGCCAGTGTTTTACCATCCTCATTGTAAAAAAGTTCTTCCTGGAACTGTGCTGCCTGCCAAAGGGAACATCCCACCTCCTCTTTGTGTCTAACTGGACATGTTTTCTTGGTGTTGGCTGTAGCGATGCAGCTGCACACGAAGGCGTGGATTCCTCCTATCCACAACATCCCATAAGTCAGGGATGTTAAATTCATTTTCACCGGGAGCCACATCAGCCTCATGATTTTCTTCAAAGGGCCAAATGTGGCTCCCAGTGAAAATGAGTTTGACACCCCTGGCAAAAGTAATCAGTAATCTTGCAAACACACTCTTGGGCTCCTCAGGCTGAGATTTAATAATTCAATGAATAAACAGCTCTCTAGCTACTGTTGTAAAAGTTTTATTACAGATTTTACTGGCTGGTGGCTTAACAGCAGAGAAAAGACAGTTTATAAAATGTTTTGAGTCCATTTAGTTTGTAGAATGGCAGTCCAGAATGACACCTCCATTAGCACCTAGGCAAATTTTTCTTATAGGTTTGAATATGCCATAAAAGATTGTATGTTTTTGAATATAATAAAATATAAATTTGAATATTTAAAAAGAAAAATAAAATAATGAATAAAACATTTTTTAAAATAAGGTGGAAAATTACATGGATACCTGTGGCATTTATGAGAAAAAAATCTTCATCTGTACATGAGGAAAAAAGACATGTTATGCATAGAATTACACACAATAAAATAAAATAAGTTTTATATCTTCTAATTCCTAACATTCTTATCATTTTTATTAAATGTTTAAGTCATTTTAATTGTTCAATAAAGGAAAATACTGATTTTCTTTACAATGTTGAATCAGTCTTGGTGATGGATTTAGCTTGGAATCGAGGTAACAAGTGATGAAAATATAACTTAATTGGTCTTGTGGAAGGAACATTGTGCTGCAAATTGATTATCACTAGACCAAAAGTGGATTAAATATCTTAAGTACATTACACAAGATGGTGGTTTATGTGTTGCAGGAGACATGCAGTTTGATTATTGAAGTGATGGGTTGTTCGCCTATGTTTTGGCATTATAATACTATAAAACTTGTGCAATAGAAGCTGGCTATATCTTGTGTTCTACCATAATAAATGGCATCCCTTACCTCAGCTGTTTGATTAACAGGTTGAATGTGGCACGCATTCAATTAACAGATCATTGAAACAGTTTGATCATTGAAACATCTCAGATGTCAAAACATACAAGAAGTGATGAATCAAGTCATGAGGCAGATGCTCCGGTGTTTGATTGAGCAAAGGCTAATGGAGAATTACAATGTCACAGAATTTTTTTAAAGTTGGTTGTTTGCATTTGTTTCTTCTTTTAAAATGAAAATGAAATGGTGCATCTTCTTAATCTTAAGAGAAAAAAGGTCTTGTGAATTCCAGAATACATACATATTCTCTGTTGCTTTGAAAACAGTCTGTAAGTAATCATTGATGTTGTGCTTGTCAAGACAAAGTAGTTTCCCATCTTGCACAGAGCTGGTGGCTTTCTAGTGCTGGGGATGAAGTCAGGAGCCCATGCTCATAGGTCTGTTTCCAGGAAAGAAGGGCTGCTTCAGAAAGCAGCTGAGAGCACCCAGCTTCTGCCCTGATTTTGCCCCGAGGAGGCTTTTTCTCTCCTTGCAGGGACTTTAAGGGAAGGTAGGGAGATGGGTCTCCCAACCAAGGCATCTTAACTTTGGTGCCCAAGGTAGGCTGTGCAAGGAGGCCCCCAGGGTGGGGGGTTGGGGTTTACCCCTGTCTCAGAGATCCAGGTAAACCGAATTAAAGGAATCAATGTTACGCACGTTTATCAAAAGATGTTTTCTATCTTAAAGTGAAGAATTCAATGAGCAAGAAAAATAGTTGACACAGAAACTAGGAGCGGTCTCATTTTGCACAAACTGCTGTTACCATGTGACCTGCTTTTCAGTCAGAAACTCTCCATTGGTGTCTCTGACACTACTGGAAAAAATCCAGAGATGGTGATATTAAAAAACAAGAAATTGCAGTGTGTCTGTTCAGACACGCAGTGTCTGTGGAGATGCCAACTTACTCTGGTATTTTACAGTCACTTTTGCTTAACAAAGAAAATGTTGCCTGCAGAAATTTCTTTCCAAAGACGTCTCTGTTTACAGACGGCGCGTGCAGGTGCATGAGGATTTTCCTGTTTGTGTTTGGACTTGGTGTTGCAATTTTTTAATCTAACATAATCTCTTAACTGTAGAGCAAATCGCTGTACTTTATATTTTCATATGCAACAGTGATGAGGTGTTTCTAATTTCCCAAGTAGTGTAGTAATGAGCTAGTTTATGGCTTAATAGAGATTATTTTGATGAAGAGAGTGGCTGAAAACATTACATTAGTGTTGCATTTAACCAGGTTATTTTTGCACGGAAATACAATGCAATCTTTTTGCACTTCTAGATAAGGTGATATGGTAAGCTGACTTTTAAAGCTTTTTTGAACATTCATGATGACTCTGGGCTGCATCGAGGGATAACTAAAACCTCTACTCATGATGGATGCTGTGTGTAAATCACAGCAGGCTAATAGTAAGGTGGAATAATGACTGTAGAGAGATACTGGAACCAACTTTACCATCTGGACCAAGTACTAATAACAGTGTAGCCACAGCAGTTTGGAATTCAGCTTGATCTGCAGAAGCAATCTGGAGTCATAGGAACCGAGTTCATGCTGAGTTTTGCGTTGCCACCGCCACACATTTTTAAACTAAGTAGTTTAAAGCTAGGTGCCATGTATCTGTATGTGCTTCAATTGCTTATTTGGATTGCAGTGCACGATGCCAATGCATGGTACTAAAACTTGGGAACTGTTGATGGATAGGGCCAACCTCACTTCTTCTGTCCTCAGGGAAAAGAGGTGGGGCGTGATGGAGAAACTGCTGTTCTGCTGCAGGCCGAGGGGGTTCTGCTCCACTGGACCACGTGGGCCGTGAGCAAGGCACAGGAACCTTTGTGTGGGCAAGGATCTGGACATTATTTTGTTAGGTCAGATTCTTTTTGGGTTAAAAGCTAACATTTTTGCCTGTAATCAAATGTGTCTAAGCCTGCTAACGCTACTTGTCACAAGTTTTGCCTTTTGTCCCTGAGCTCTTCTTGAAGATAGTGGGAGAATTGCTGAAGTAATGACTGCATTTGAAAAAACAAGTTTTGACTGTCATTTACTGAGGAAACAGGTGTGTTGGTTTAATATGTTACTAAATCCCCCTCTGCCAGAGGTAGCTGCTTTTTTTACCCAGTCAGCAGAGTGGCATGCATATGTTTAGCAGTGCAAGCTGAGAAGCTGAACTATGAACTGGGTGTTTTAGGGGCAGGGACACTTAACTCTGCTTCATTCACGCTGCTAGAGGTCTGCCAGTCAGTAAAGTAGGAAAGGGGTGGACAGTTGTGGAAGGGCAGTGTCTTAAAGCTGCTATGGCAAGATTTGCCAGGGCTTGCCTGTCAGATATGGTCATGAGGTCAAGATTTGTATCAGAATGTACAGTATCATGCACTTTTTTAATAACCTTTATTTATTGCTCATTTGAAGTACCTGTTGGTGTGTCTGGCACGTCCAAGTTAGTACCTGCTGCCTAGAAAGCTATCTTCATTGCACACAGATTTAAAACACCACGTTGACAAGCTAATTGTCATTGTATCCTCCACCCTCTTAATTGTGCTGTTTCTGTATTTTTCATTGCAATTATGGACATTTGCGTGTTAGTACGATACAGATAATGAATAACATGCTATGAAAATAAATCCTATGTTTTAATAAGCACACACAGAAAAAAAAAATCAGTTTTTTTAACAGGATTTTAAAAACATATAGTTGTAACAAAGAAGTTGAGTTCAGGTTCACCTATGAATGAATTGCTCTCAAGTCTGCCTTCTTTGGTCTCTGGGCTTGATGTAAATGCAGTCAGACTTCCGTACTTTCAAGAAACATTGCTTTAAAGGATAATATCATGAGCATTACAGTGCTAAAAATTATTTTTTTTACATAAATATTTCTATTACTGTGGCTCCCAGTGACAAGTAAAGAATATATTAAAATGTATTTATATCTCACATGCTAAAATGCAAGCCATCATGGAGTGCTTTGTTGAGGAAAAATTGAAATTTAGATGTAGTGATTGCCAGGTAAAATTGTGGAGATGAATGGGGAGTACAAGAGGGAGTAACATGCAGCACAAAATGAGAAAACTGAGCCAGTAGTTTGGAGAAAATGGGAAGTTGTATTGGTGTAGATGTACCTGTATGTGTGAAAAAAGCTTGACTTTCAGTTTTGAACAGTTGTACAGAAAGAACAAAGAAGGATATTAATGGAGAAATGATGAACGACTGAAAGGAAGGTTCCATACATCCAGAAACCACTTAGAAAAAATGGGAGTTTTAAATTGTTATGAAATTAATAGAAGGAATTTTCCCTGGAGCAACATGAAATTGCAGTGTTTTATATGGCACTGCAGAAAAAAAGGTAATGATTTAGGAAGTCTACAGAATTACAGTAATCAAAATGGGAAGTGAATCTGATGTGAGGATTTCTATGTAATTTGTCTTTTTGTGCTGCTCGCTCTTTGCCAGCTGGAGCTTTAAGTTATATATATGCATATCTCTTTCATAACTTGCATTGTGTGCTAAACTGGGCATTCTCTTTTCTTTGAAAATAGGAGCTTAGTTTAATCAGGGTGAGATGTCATTCTTTACGATTTGGTTACTTTTTATATATGTCTTTTGTTTCTCCTTATGTTAAGGAAGTTTACCTTATGTGTTTTAATGAGAGATCTCTGGGCTCAGGCAGAAATATGTTCTTGACAATTTTACTTCAAAAAGAAAAATGTCTTTCTGTGGGGTCTTTGAAGCAAATCTATCTAATGTGTAACTGAGAATGTCATTTGCTTTCTACTTTCATCAGAAATATGTCACACATTGTAAGAATCTAGGAAGACTTAGGATGGTTCTTCTTCCAAGTCTCTGAACAAACTAATGTTGAAGTGGAGCTCTGGCTTATACAAGTATCCTACTCTATTTTTCTGTTCCAGCTGTGCCAGCACCCAACACAATCCAATGACTGCTTTCTGTTTCTGGCCATCCTTTTACAGCTACCAGAAAGATATAGTAGCATTAGTAGTACAGGAGCCTCAAAAGATGGAGTAAGTTTTAGGAGGATGATCGTATAGTTTGGGTGCAGATGCAGCAAGCTGGAGACAGATATTGCATGAAGCAATGACTGCAGGTTCTCTACAGGGAGAGCTGAGCTTCCAATGCAGATTGCAATACTGCTATTCTGACCAGTTTCTTATTGCCATTGTTCTTGACTGTTTCTGTTCAGCCACATACCTCTTTCTGAAGAGATTTAAGCTTTGTATACATTCAGACGGATGGCTGCTTAACCAGATCAGTTCCAAAGACTATCCTTTTGTTTGTGTTCTACCAAGTGATTAGGCATCCCTTGAACAAATAAGCCATGGTAGTTAGAAATTGTCCATAAGTAGATCTAACTGGAGCTTTTTGAGCATCTGCCATGAATGCCAGGTTGCACTAGTCTGCCAAGAACTGTAGTAGATCAGACAGGTATCATCAAGTAAAACATAGGTGTTCTGTATGAAGTTGGGGGTTTGAGAGGTGTTTGCTCTTTTTGGTGCTGTGTTCTTTGGCATATGCTGCAGTCAGTGAGCCTGAGGCCTAGAGCTCTTGTGATGCAATTGCAAGGGTAGTGCTAATTTCTATAGCCCTTACAGAGGGTTAGGAAAGTACTGTTGTCATCATTTAGGCTACTTCCAAGCAAGCAAGGAAAATAGGGAATGCTTTGTGCTTCCACATGTCTGCATGGCAGGAGGAAGAGAAGCTGCTACAATGGGGATGTGTGATACTGTTAAACATTTGGCCATTTAGGTGCTTTTGGTTTTGTTGGATTAGAATAAATGATGATAATTCATGAAAATTTAGAATAAAATCATCTTGTTTCTTTTCCTATCTCATGTCCATATAATGTACAACACGAGAAGAAAAGAAAAACAAAAAAAGCCCAGTGAGTTTTGCTAGCAAATAAAATGTTGAAATTAAAAATGCTGCACTGAAATTATAAAATCAAGCTGGGGGGAAGTAAAATATTTAAGTAGACATAATACCTGGGAATAGTGCACCCCCTTGCAAGACAGGTAAAGTTCTTCATTGTCCTAGAAAGATAAATTATTTCTTTGTGTTCATGCTACTTGAGTTCTGCCAGTGAAGCAGTCACCTCTGCTGGGCTTGTCACCTCCGTGCCTCACAAAGTGGAACTGACACCTTGCTGTATAACTGGAGATCTTGGTACCGTTCTCCTAATCTCTTTGTACTGGAGATACATGTGAAGTTTCACCAAAAAGCAGTAGCTCCTGAGTCATTCAGATGTTTTTGAAAATTTTATCTGGTAAAGGAGAATTTCAGAGAGGAATTCAGGATTAATTATATAAGCAAACTCACAGTTATTTGAGGGCTGAACTAATTACTTCCACTCTGTGCTAAACTTGACCTGACGCCCTACAGAGCCGCTTGCCTATCTGCACATCATCCTCCCCAGCATGTCTCATAGTTCTCTTGTTATTATTTTTCCATTTTCTGAGTTTTCCCAGGCCCCTTAACCTTAACCCTGGATAATACAGAGTTAAGTGTAATTCTGTATTGCTAGAACTGCACTTCAGAATTTACAAGAGAGAATACAATGCTGGTTATACCCAGTCCTAAGTCCTAAAATGTTACGCCATCTGATTTTTCTCCTGGTGAGAGCAATGTCAGCAGACTGGTCTTTTGTCACGAGAGTGTATACAGTTACATGTGTCCTTTGTATTATAGGATTTTTTCAGCGACTTGATTAAGGAGTTATTTAAAAACACACATTTCATTTTAATAGAAAACTGATCCCACTTTAAAAAATTAAAATCAAAATAACTTGATTCTGAGAAATTAATTTCTTCTCAAGTCTCTTAAATGTGGTCACAGAGACGAACATAAAAATATTTTGTAGTAAACCTCTCTTCTTATCTCCGTCTTCTCTTCAGAAGATCTTTATCTAGCGTGCTTGAGGAGAAAATAAGGGGTTGGAGTAAGGCACTAGACCAGGCTGAGATTGAAATCTCTATGCAGTTTTTCAGTCATGTCTCAGCTGGCTGGTAATCTTGGGTATAACCCTTAGTCTCTTTGTTGTAGTTCATGCTGGTAGGAAAAAACCCTCAGTCTCCTTTTCATTGTCCTTATTTAGCATACAACATCTGTAAATTGTCTTTGAAGGAGGGGATTTATTTCATCAAACTTAAAACTTTGATTTATTTTAGATATCTATTTTGGGATGAGATGGATCCTGCTCTTTCTATCTGTTCACTCAAGACAGACCTTTAAGGAACTAAAACATGATGTTTATGCTGCAGATTTCTGCCTTTGTTCCCACCCTTAATATAGAGTATCCTGGTGTATCTGACAATAAAATTACTTGGGTTTTAGACTATGTATGTAAATACATCACAAATAGAGACTGATAGCATGTATGCAAACCATATTTACATAGATAAAAGATTCACCTTTTGAGATTTTTTTGTACTTGCTGCGTGTGTGGGAACGATTATTTAATCTAATGGGGAACAAAAGCCCACGTGATATAATTATTGTAAAATTTAGCATAATATTCCTCAGGCTGCTTGCAGTACCATGCCTTAAATTCTGACTAGACTGCTGTACCATGTCTTCAGTGCCTTGCACTTCTGGTGTAAATTCTTATGCATAATAATCATGGACTTGCCAACACTGATATGGGCTACAGAAAGAAAAATGGATGAGATCTGATATGATGGGCTGCAGGCTAAAAAGCTGCAATTTTTTAGCTAGCAGGGGAAACAGAGGTGGCCGTGGCAAACAGGTGAGCTACACATAGGCATTCAGAAAAGTGACCAAAATGGGGTGAGCTGTGTGCAGGAGGCCTGCAGAAGAGTGTTTGACTGAATGCAGAGGGGAGCACACGTGGCGCGGAGCCAGGGAAAGCTCACCTTTGTACTCCTGCACGGAACTGCCCCGAGGAACTGCCTCGGGAGTACGTGTTTGATTTGCTGAGTGGAACTCCTGAGGGCTGTGATGAACACGTTTGTGCTGCTCATTACTGGCAGGCCTCGCAAAGGAATTCTCATTTTATTTGGAATCCAGGAGTGGTTTGTGCAACTGGCAGAGGGTTAATACCTGCAAAGCTCGAAGGTATGTGAAGCGCTCACGGTGCCTGCTCACAGCCTAATACCCTGTTTGCCAGTGGGCTGTGTCGTGTCACTTGATGGGACGTGCCAAGTCTTATGATAAAAGCTGGGCTGTGACACTAAGCTCTTGCTGGAGAACATATATTTTAGCAGGGCTCTGTTGATCATGGCTCACTTGCAGGTTGTATCTTTTTGGCAATGTAACATAAGTGACACTAAGCTGTTGCTGGAGAACATATGTTTTAGTGAGGCTCTGTTGATCATGGCTCATTTGTAGGTTATGTGTTTGTGGCTGTGTAACATAACAACCACCCTCTTGCTCTGACAAAACCAGCTGAATTCAGCCCTTGATTGTAGCTCAACCCTGGGACATGGTGCTGTGAAGCAGAAAGAGCCAGGGAATGGTACTGTAAGTGTTCAAGGTACAGGCTCAGCTATGGGGAACGTGGGACAGGATTTTCATGTATTTGTTTTCTGCTCACTTGACGAGGTCTGTGCTCACAATAAACCAACACCTCCCTAGTTAGCTAGGAAGCTCCTAACACCCTCCTAAGCTGAGGATGCAGCATGAGAGATTGTGTTATTTTTGCACCATATCCGGCACATTAACATCATATATTTGTACTGTCTCTCCCCCTCCCCATATTTTGCTTTATTTGATGTATACCTCTGTGGCCACTGGAAAAGTGAACTTTAAACTCACAGCACTGTGCTTTGTTCAGAATCTAGTATGGGATGTTTACTATATTTGGGGCAGATTTTTAGGCATTTAGGTAAAATGAAGGAGGTAATCACCTGAGTTTTAAAAACCTGAGCAGTGGCACCTTTTTTTTCTCAGAGTTAGAAATGTGAAATGAATCTTGGAAAGCACTGAAACAGAAATTACATGAAAGCTTTTTGGCCTTGTAATAAAAATTAAAAATCCTCTTAGGAGGTGCATTAACATTAATACTATTTTTTCTTGGTGATAGCATTAGCATAAACATCAAAAATATTTGTTAGCAAACTGACAAATATTTTGTGATAACTACCAGGTCATACATTTATTGTGGTGAATGTAGACAGTGATTTTAATTCATTCTCTTTTTTTTCCTTTTTTTTTCCATGCCCTTTCTAGCATAAAGTAAATAAACCTTGAAAGATAATCTTTAACCTAGGAGTTACCCATTCATTAGCAAAGTTGAAAGCAAAATACATTAAGTAGTTGTTTCCTGACCTCAGAAAGAGGTGCCTGTGTGCTTTCAGATCGGTGTCCAATAATTGGTTCTACCTAGGGGGAAGAAAAGAATAAAACCACACAAACTGACTGAGTGACCACTGAAGGGTGATTCCAGCGTAATAGCTGGCTTCTAAGAATGCTCCTGTTCATGTGACATAGTTTGAAACACCTTTTATGTTACCCAGGGATGTCTTCTACCTTAAGCCTTTAAAAGGTCATTGTTGAAAAGTAGGAATATTGGTTTGTTAGTGGACTGAATCTTTAACCTTAGTGTTCACGTTGTGGTCACAAATGTTAAAGGACTGTCAGTAAATGAAAATCTGTGTGCAAGAGAGATTTAATTTTCTGTACTTTATCATCTACAGGTATACCAGCCTGCAAATGGCAAATTTTGCCCTCTAGTTACATTACTTAAATACTTTTCCTGCAAATTAGGACTCTAGAGTTGTTTTTAGTTTGCGTCTTGCCTATAAACACAATCTGCTGAATCCAGCAGGTTAGTGCATTTAACTTGAGCTGGCTGCCTGGCAGGGGAGTCTGTTCCAACTCCATTTAGTGCAACTCATCAGCTGCTAACCCAATGCCTTTATCCTGGAGAATCATTCTGGAGCACCTTTGGTTTTGTCCATTTTCACTTAGCCTAAACTGACTTAAACAGAGTGAACTCAAATATGAATGCTATGCCAAGGGAGAAAATAACCTTACAACTTACACTTTAAGAAGGATTGAGCCTTTGAATGACATTCTTACGTTGCTCCTCTGAAGTTAACAAACTCCAAGATAAGTAGAAATGAAAGCATTTGAAAATCTTAATTTTTTTCCTTTTTGTAATTTGCTTGTAATTTACACTTTGCATAGCTTAATTGGCAAAACCAGACTTGTTTTGTTTTGTTTTCCACATCCTATCTATATAACCTTTTTCACTTCCTTATTCTCCTTGTTATTACTTCTGAATTCTTCCTGCTGTAGATATGCTACAGATAGTGAATTTAAGGAAAAGTATTGAGAATTTACATTCTGCTTCCTCTGCAGTGCATAATCCCTGATGAATTAACACAGGACAGGAACCAAGAGGGGCTGATACATCCTGCTCTAGCACACCCTTCAAGGGTGGTCAGCTGGCCAGAGATGGGGTTACTGTCATTCTGCATCATTGTACAGCTGAGACTGAACTGAGCTGGGGTTGCACTCCATTTCACAGTATCACAGAATGCTAGGGATTGGAAGGGACCTCAAAAGATCGTCTAGACCAATCACCCCGTTGGAGCAGGAACACCCAGATGAAGTTACANTTGGTTGCCACTGAGAAGAGCCTGGCTCCATCCTCGTGACACTCCTCCTTTATATATTTATAAACACTAATAAGGTCACCTCTTAGTTTCCTCTTCTCCGAACTAAAGAGACCCAGCTCCCTCAGTCTTTCCTCGTAAGGGAGATGCTCCACTCCCTTAATCATCTTTGTTGCCCTATGCTGGACTCTCTCCAGCAGCTCTCTGTACCAAGACTGAGAGCAGACTGTGCACTTCCAGTGTTGGACTGGCAAGGAAGGAGAGAACAGGTTTGCTACAAGGGGCAATGCTGCAAGGAACTGGGTTGTGGTGGCAAGAAGCAGATTTCCATCTTTATGCTGGAGTCATACAAGGACCAGGTGTTCTGGAGATGTTTTGAATGAATCAGCTTTATTGTGCCTTTAGCTCACAGTGCTGGTAGGAAGTGGGTGCTGTGAAACACCTGCTGGGAACAAAGATGAAAAGTTTGGAAGGGAGTTGGAGGAGGACTGGCTAGACTGTCAAAGGAGTATCTAAATAGTTTAACAGATGAGGACTATAGAAGAAAAACATTTAAGTGTACTTTTCTAAAACTATCAGATAAGAGGACAGTGGCTTGTACTCACTTGGCAGGTTAGAGATGGAAGTTAATATTGAAGTATTCATGGAGGGAGCAACCACAGACACTTTAGAAGGGTACATGCTTACAGAAGAGAAGTTAGGGCTGAGAAAAAGGAAAGTTAGCAAACTGCTACAGTAGGGAAATCTTTGGCTGCAGTTTATTCCAAATGCAGCTCAGCATTTCTCTTCTGTGGGAGAAGGCAAGATACATAGAATAAACAACAGCAGCAGAGGTAGAGTTTCTCAACAGGCTCTTATTTTCCTTGCTCTTTTAATTTCCTCGTTCTGAGGTTAGGTGCATCATGTACTTAAAAAGTCTGGGAATGGAAAATTTTGAAATGAGCTTTCCTACAGGTGGGTTAGTGCCTTTCTGGTTAGCCAGCAGATGTCATCACAAGACTGAGCCTCTTTGTCCAGGAGCTGTGCAGCACCCTTCCCTCATCCTTCACACCCTTGCCAGCTCGTGACTGGCAGAAACTACATGGCAGCACTTGAGTGTGTATTTCTCTGCCTGGCAGCACATGTAGGCTAACAAAGTAGTTCAAAGTATAAGTCATCATACAGAGGAAATGCCACTTACTGAGACACCTTTCCAATGAAGAACTGATTCTCCTTGAGCTCTGTCAGCAGCGCACGAGAAGTGTTTGAAAGACTGTTTTCAACAGAGGAAGGTAACAATGATGCTTGTGGGAATTAGGAAATAGTAATGACAAAGTACTCAGTAATGTAAGGGCTCACTACTGTCATATAGGCAAGGCTCCAGATATTCCATACACCTATAGCTGTGGAATTCAGCCTGTATATTGTGTTCCAGAGTAGAAGGATATGATCTCCTAAAGCATCCCTGTTAACCTAACTCTGTTTTTGCTGAATAGCAGTAGGAAATTTACCGTTGATCTTATCAGAGGAAGAATAAAAAAAACCAAACCAAAACAAAAAACTTTCCTGAATTTTTAATTTTCAGAACATGTTCACAGTCCTTATAATCAAGAACAGTGTTTTTAAGAATGAGTTGCCTAAATGTGCATGTCTTGCAATAGGGCAAGCAGGGCAAAACCATGAGGTAGCCTTCTGGCCTGTAGCTGCCCCTTCACAACATCGTAACTTTTCTGTAGGTCCCAAATCATACCTACCAGCCTGCACCGATGTCTGGTTACCATAACCATCTTAAATTGCACTAGATGCCAGTGCTTAGGCATCTGAATCACACCAATGCAGTATTTTTCCTTCTGGAATCTGTAAGTGTGATGTACCATATGTATGAACTTACCCATGTGTGCATCTCAGTAAGTTAACACTGAGGCTCTCTCAGACAATCATCACAGAAGCAGCTGTGGTGGTTTAAGGTATTATTGTATTTCAGCTGTCATTACTAAACCTCTGCTAAAGCCTGCAACCTCATAGAAGAGACAACAGAACTCACTCTCTCTCTGTGCTTCAGCATAATACCACCTGAATTAGCTTAGCTTGCTGGTCTTAAACTAAGCTGGTTAATTTGTGCTGGACTAGATGAGAGAAGCTCATGAGATCTATTCATTTATGTTGGTAGAGGGATGACAGCCTCCAGCAGAGGAGCAGATAAAGGCAGCCAGGGTATATGGGCTTCTAATACCATCTCATTCATTTCTTTACTGAATGTCTGCCTGCAGTCTAAAACTAAATATAACAAATAGCTGCAGTGATATAGCTAATCTCCTTCATGTGCTCACTCCAGTACTTTACAGTATTGTTCCTATCCAAGACTAACTGGACACCAAAATTTCTGGCTTGCCATTTGCTCATCTATCAGCATTCCCAGCTGCCCCTGTCTGATAAATATGTGTATACTGGAGCGTTACTTTAGTACCCTGAAACCAAAACTAGAGAGGCAACATTAAATACTCCATGTTTTGCATCATAGCCTTATAAAACAGGAATTGTATTGATTCTCAATGGAATTTACCTGAACTCAAAAACCGTTTGGTCTTCTGACATGTAGCCGCAACTGCTCTGGAAGTCCCACCTGTCTGTAGTAGTTCCGGACCTGCCTACAGCATCTGAGTTCAGTTTCCCTTGGAGTGTCCAGCATTTTGCTCACTGGCATTTGTCCATGACGAGTCTCACGGAAAGCAGCAGTGCCCATGGAGAGCTGCCAGAGAGATCCTGGCTCAGAGAAAGAGAGAAGCCCCTCCGACAGCTTTCTGGCATGAATGCTTGTCTGGCCAGCTTTGCCAGCTGTGGGGAGGGCAGGCAGGAGCCACCTTCTCTCCACGTTCGTTTTGTACTCTTCTGCTCTGTAGTGCCAGTCATTCCCTTCACAAGAGAGCAAGGACTTAAAGGCCATCCACTCCACTGTAGTGAGATGACAGCCTGTGTACTGCTTTTGTTATCTGAGGCAGTCTGAGAACGGGCTAAGACTAGAGTTGCACTAAGGACAGCTTAGCAAAAGGACAAAAAGTATCCTGGTAGAAGGAAAGTATCAGCTGTGAAGGGAAACTCATTAGTAGAATAGTAGAGTACTGCTTGTATAAATGGTGCAATAAAACACGAACTTACAGGTTACTTATCATAAATTGCTTTCATGGTGCTCTTTCTTCCAGATCTTTTAGGCTGCTTGATAATAACCTACTGGTGATAAGTCTTTCTCACATATAAAAAGAAATGTTTTGTTTCGTAATCCCTCTGTAATTTTTTTCAGGGTCTTCATTTTTGTTACTAGAGACTAATTTTGACATCATTACTGAAGTTTTGCAAAGTCCACGTTGATTTCAGTGCCTGACTTGACTTTTGGTAAAGATTTTGTTCCTAAATGTACATATGTCACCAACAAGTCTCTTTAAAGGGCAGGTTATTGCTACTGAAACTGTCACTTTGAGAAATGTGGTAAGATTACAAGGTTAATCATGACAGATACTTTATTAAATGAAAACACATGTGATACAAGAAAGCATCCAGCATAAAGTTTTATTGTCAGTTTGTTCAGTGTGTAAAACTGCTTCATGACCATTTTGCAAGACACAAAGTATTTGCACGCTGTATTTAGTTTCACCCATCAATCAAATCAAGTCAACTGGTCTCTTTCCTTCCCTTATTCTATGCCTACATTTGGACAAGGAGTACACAGATGTTGCTTGTGGTAAAATCGTACAACTGTCAGCACAAGGCAAGTTAGAGTGGAGAATTGAGACTGCATTTTAGGATCAGTTTTCTGGCTGAGGATTAATGCAATAATCTACTATTAAATAGGGATGGGTATCTGAAAGTTTTACAGATTACATGGTTTTGAAAACCCATCAAGAGCATTAAAAGGATTTACATCTGAACAATATGGTATTCAGCCGGCTTGAAATAAGAATGGAGGAATTGATAAACCTACAGAAATGTATTCTGGACTAGGAAACAGAGCTTGAAAACCACAGATACCTAATAGAAAGAGCATGCAGGAATTTGTGGAATTTCATGTTTAAAACTGAGTTTATTGATAGCTCTCTGTGCTGTCAGTAGTATTTTACATTCAGATATAGAGAGTTTATTGTAACGTTGTTAGGTTTAAGGAAGCTGGCTTGATGGATAAACTGTCAACTTCATTTACTTGAGCTGTGGGTCTGTGGAAATGGCAAAGAGAATGTGTTCCTGATAAAGCAGAGAGCAGTGCAGTGGGACAGGGAAGCAGACCTACAGAACATGTCAGGACACGCATCATGGTAAGGCTGTTCTTCTCTGTGCTGGTTCTTACTGCACTTTCCCCACCTCCTTCCTACAGTATCCAAACACCTTTCAGTAGTACATGAACAAACACGATTAGCATCTGTCACAGAATGTTTTCCTTCATTGTCTCCTTGCGGCAGAATTGTGTGTGCAGTG
The DNA here is from genome assembly GCA_013399365.1 of Pampusana beccarii. Lineage (NCBI taxonomy): Eukaryota > Metazoa > Chordata > Aves > Columbiformes > Columbidae > Pampusana > Pampusana beccarii. The sequence continues at coordinate 56,783 of VWYH01004037.1, read as the reverse complement.
TAACCTACCATTTTTTTTTTTTTTAGTGCACATGTTACATGTTTGTTAAACAGGAATTAAAGGTGTATAGTGTGACTCACACTGGAACATTTGTGACAGTTCTTCGTTCCTGGGGGGTTCATTTTGCAAACTCAGACCAGCTCCCAAGCAAGCTGTGTTTACTGCACAGACAGGCTTTACCTTTAGGAGGAAAATAATCTCTTGTGCCTGAGGAGTACGGACTAGCCAGTTGAGCTAGAGCTTTAAGCAGTGTTTTAAATATGCCCAGTCCAGAAATAATAAACCCTTTGAAGTAATGTGGTGGTTTTTTTGGTTTAAACTTAAGTCAAAGTTCAATGGGAAGTCGTCAAAGCAGTGTTTAACATAATGACTGTATGGACCCTTGAAGGTGTGTGATCATCTGATGAATGGGAGTGTTTGTTATCATTCAACATGTCTGTTTTGCACTGGGGAATCCAGGGCTAAAAGCAGCACTCCATATATGTCTCACCAGTGCTGAGTAGAGGGGAAGGATCTTCTCCTTTTGTCTGCTGACAATGCTCTTCTTAGTGCAGACATGATGTTGGCCTTTTTTGCTGCAAGGGCACATGGGCAGCCTATTGTCCACCAGTATTCCCAGATCTTTTTCCAAAAACTGCTTCCCAGACAGTCAGCCCCCAACCTATACTTTTGCATGTCACCTGTCACCCTCTTTTCCTTCATGTGTTTGGAAATACTTTCTAGGATTATTTGTTCCATCACCTTCCTACTGATCAAAGAGAGATTGACCTGCCTGTAGTTCCCCACATCCTCCTTCTTACTCTTCTTGAAGATAGGCATGGCTTTATAATGTAGTCTGTGAAACCCTGCTTGAAAATGCATTAAACTAATTAGAAAATGCTGATGAGAAAGCAAACTGAAGCCACGTTAGTCAATACTACTAATCCGTGAAAGCACATAATGTCACTACAGCAAAAAAATCATTATTTCTTTGTACCTTTAGGTTAACCCTTGTGTTATTGATGCTGATTTTGAAAGCTCTACTTTGCATACCATTTTATATTGAGATCCCACCCACCTGACAGATGTGATGTTAATTACATGAGTCTACAGCACTAGGGCTGCTGGAAGCAAGGATATTTCATTTTCTCTACATCCTCGTTTGGAGGGTATCTGAGATTCCTCCAGGTGTACTTGCAAGAGTACAAGGCTGTTGTATAAGACAAGGCCCATTTGTGTGGTCTGACATTTTGCCAAAACCAAGTAAAAATTTCCCGTTTAAAAAAGAGGGGGAACAAAAAGAAGACTTTTTTAGAATGGTTAGCCTTGTTAGCTAATTGTATTTTGTGATTAATATTTGAATTTTCTAATATAAACCAGAAATAATTTTGCAGGATTTCTTCTATTTATAAATACAAACTAGTTTATTTTAGCTAAAAATGGCACTGGAAGCTACTGTGCCCTATGCCGGGTTTCATAAATAGTGAATAGAGAAATTAATAAATATCTGATAAAGTTCTTGCAACTAAAACAGCCAGTGAGATGATAAAACAATAAAGTCTGTGGTCTTCGTGTTGGTTATTATGTTCCTTATAGTGAAGCACTGAAATGCCATGCTGAGGCCCCTTATGTAGTGCATGAATAAATCTCCTTCAGTTTTTCTTGCTGGTTTTTTTTTTTAATTCACAGACCTATTTTTCTTTATGTCTGGCATGATTACCATCACCTTTTGTGTGCAGAATGTACATGTTTTAAAGATGGATTTTTATGTGGTCCTACCGTTAATGTGCAAGCAGAAAGCAAGCCTTGCTTTATTGTAGGCTCAGATTAATCTAAAAAACAATGAAATTGTGTCAGATCTGAGGTTCTTTCCGTACCCTCTGTGACCTTCATGCAAGAGAATATGGTGATTCTCTTGCGTGCACTGTCATGTACTATTAAAACTTCACTACATTTAAAATGAACTTGAACAAACATGAAATGCTGAGACAGTTTAATTGGTGCCAGAGGTTAATGTGAAGGTTATTTTCTCTGTGTGTGTGTGTGCGTGCTACATTTACTGTAACATGACCAGGAGGAACAACAAAAACTGAAAAACACGTTCTTCATCTTACTCAGAGTGCATTTTCTGTACAGCTTTTGCCTTGATGTCTGTCACAGTCAGACAGATCTGTTTGTTCTCTAATATTTAAGGAAACAATGGAAAAAGGATTTTCCAGCAAATATCTGTTACTGGCTCAATCATTCACATACTTATCTGTATGAATAGCCTTTAATATCCATAAGAGGACTAGGCTGAAAAAGTCACTCCTGTAGTGTCTGCAGGGTTAGTGCGTACGTAAGGGTCACTCACTTGAAGCATTGCAGAAAGGAGCAGCTAATGCACAGGTCTTGTTTGTCAGATGAGACCCATATTCTTCATGTCTTACTCTTCTGTGAGCTCTAGATGTTGACTGGTTTAGTAAACCGAATACAGTTATGGATACATTCAGAAGTGACTCCCTTAACGCATTTCTCAAGCTAATGAGGTCTGCAAAACCAAAGTGTATTCTTTATTTCCCAATACTTATCTAGGTTTTCATATTTAGCACATTTTTACAAGTGAATACACTATTAATCAGAGAAATTATTATTGTTTTGTTTTGTCTTGTTCTCTGCAAAGAGAACAAACAAGGCTTCTGTTCATTTAATTTCTTTTTAAAATCATATATTCACTTTAGAAATCATTCTTGTGGGTGCTATACATGCTACATGCTTGAGTGTTGTAGGTAGGTATCTGTGGGTGTGTATGCAAAGCATTAATTTAAGGAAATTAATTTTTAAAGGTTTAGATATTTTTTTGTGTGCTTTTCCTGTTAGGACATCAAGTCTCTGTTTTGTGGAGTGACATCTTACCTTTAAAGTGGGTGGCTGGTGGGCTAAGGCAATTAGATTTGAGGTAGTGCCTCACTAATGATCAAAAGGCTCAAGGTGTAGTATTTCAGAAAGCTCCATCCTTCAGTCACATTAGTGGCCAGTGGGACTGGCAAAAAGGAGCCTTAACAGAAAGCTTGGGTGCCTGTTGGCTTTTATATTTCTTGGGAAGCATTGTAAGGCTGGAACCTTTATGACCTCTTTAGTTGCCACAACTATCATAAGTTGTTTTCGCGTTGTTAAAAGTGATGTGATTTACGTCAGCATCAGAATGTATGTTCCTCAGTTACACTCTATGTATAAGACTTGGGCATGAAGTTATGTCTTAGTGGAAATATAATAACATGGGAAACCCAGTTTTCAGCATAATAGCCAGATCTACACTGTAACACACTGATTTATACCAGCAAGGAATGACAGCAGAAGGACTTCCTTTCAGCACCAAGAGACAGTGTTGCTGCCAGCACAGCAGTCCTGCTCTCTCTCCCTCGGGTATTTGCCACTGTGCTGCTGCCTCCCTTACACTGGCACAAGCATTCTTACCACTGTGCCATGAACACTGGGTCAGGGAAATCACCCAAATTAAAATTAGAAAGTTTCTTTCCACATTTCGTTCTACTACAGATCAGTTCCCTAGAGCAGTTCCATAAATGGCCACACAACCACACGTGCCAGCTCCAGGGAGGGGACAGCAGAGGCTGGGACTGAGGCCATGGGAGAACAGGGAGTTCCGGATTTCTTAAGTGGTGCTTAGTCTATGCTTGCTCAGTGCATATATGAAGCCGTGGCTCAGGGATGCAGTTTCAGTCAGTTTAAGGCAATCTGAGACCAATACTGAAATGGATATTACCTCCTTCAGTTCCCTTCTCTGCGATATGTTCCTGTCCTACACAGTTTCCATATTGCTTCAGGCTGCCTGTTTGATGTGGGCAAACATCCACACATTCATCTGAAAGATACAGTGCCAAGAGGCAGGGCTTGAAAATCTCTCTTTTTAGCAGTAGAGTCAGCTGCCATGTAACATGAGATTTGTTTTTCAGTTTGCATACTTCCCTCCCTGAAAAAAAAGGAGGCTTAAATGTAATGTGTAGGAGTTTATGCTAGATTGAAGACACACAAAGTTAGATCACAGAATCACAGAATCATTAAGGTTGGAAAAGACCTTTAAGATCATTGAGTCCAACCATTAACCCAGCACTGTCCACAAGTCCACCACTAAACCGTGTCACTAAGTGCCACATCTACGCATCTTTTAAACACCTTCAAGGATGATGATTCAACCACTTCCCTGGGCAGCCTGTTCCAATGCCTGACAACCTCTTCTGTAAAGAAATTTTTCTAATATCAAATCTAAACCACACCTGGCATTTAGATGTCTAAATGCAGGTTTCTGAATGTGTCTAGCTATTTAAGGTCCCATTGGGGTCCATAAAGATCTAGATGGTACAGTTGGGACTTACAAAACTATTCAGCTGATGCAGGTGTGTTCTTTAGGATTAGCTGAATAGCTTTGAAGACACCACTGGGCAGGATTCGGTTCCCTCAGCACAGGACTGAGTGTGAGGGGCTCCAGCCAACCTGCCTGCCCTTTCTCCAACCCTGCAGAAGGGCATGGATTTACTGTCAATCCTGTGTTATATTTGCCAGCTCTGTGCAGATGTCCCAGATACCTTAAAGCATCTCAAATGGTCCTGAATAGCTATCTTTAGGCAACAGAATACATATCTACTGGCTAGACTTTCACTGGCTATAATAGATGCTTAGGATAACTATCTTAGGATACAGACATTTACAATGTCCAAAGTTAGGTGAAATAAATCCCAATAAATGCTTTTTAAAAAAACCTGTCTAATGTAGGATGGGTGTGATTCAGTGCAGTAATGTTTCCCTACATAGAGAGTTCTGGAGGGAAAGTGGAAAAAAGCTTCCAGCTGCTGCTGCCATGAACAGTATAGGAACTGCAGTTACTAGAACCAGCAGGTCTACAGCCTAGGTCGTTTGTAAAAGGGCAAGGATTTTGGCTGTGGTTACAAGTATGAGCTATGGAAATTCACGCAACAAAGCCCTCTGCAATGAGGCATAAGTGTTGTCATTCCAGTAAAGGATTGTCTGAGCATATAAATTCAGTGGAGAGAGCAGATAAATTCCATAGACACGGAAAAGTTTTCTGCTTGGGATAACCATCACTTTTTTTTTTGCCAAAACATTGCTCTTCACAGTCTCTGTACTTATTGGGGTGTTTCTAGTGAGTCAAGCTGTGTGGAACCAGCAGGGCCTTAATAGTGTCCAGTAGCCCAAAGCCTTGACATTCTCCAGGTGAAAGTCTGAATAATGGGAGATGACAGCTCAGTATGTTATACCAACCTGTTATGTAGGTTCTTCCAGCTCTGAATAAGACTTGAATTTTCTGTAAGATGAAAAATAATTCCAGTGCATAATGTGAACATTAAAAAAATTGTACATTTGCGTGGGTGTGTTTGAACATATCTATTCACATTTATGTTGCTGATATGGAGTGCATCTCCCTGGTGAACATCTGGTATAGATATTCATGCTGTTCTGTGGTTGCAGAGCAGCACAAAAAATATAGACAAGGTCATCTTCTTATTGAACAGTCATTGCTCCATTTGCTTCAGCTAAACTGGAGAATGAGACTGGTTTTGAATACAGAGTGAATGCAGTGTACTCAATGAACTGTTTAACTAAGCGTTCAGGCCCTGTGCTTTGCTACATAAGTCTCTGCAGTATATGTGTCTGTGTATATATATCTATAGGGACTTACACATAACTGTGTAATTCTCTTGTTTAAGATATATACAGAGAGAAAGAGACTTGCTGTCTAGGAACATATTTATATCTCACGTCTGTTGGACCTCACGTTAAAGAGTATTCTGTGAAACTAGTGTGTCTCAATTTTCTTTGTAAATCTAACAATGTATAAAGAAAACTGGCTTAAGTTGATAACGTGAAATGGATGTGGCTCCTTAAAAATATAGGATGCATAGCTGTTGAGAAAAAATTTAGATTCTTCCCAAAACTTCCATGAAAAATGGAAATCTGCATGGTCAAAAAATTTCATGTCAATCTTTTGTACGCATCAGCTGTAAAATTCTTTAGCATTAATAACATTCTCCATGCTCCACACAAATCATCCTTAGTACATCAGTGTTAACAGCAGTAGTCATGCTGCATGTTTGCTGATAATTGAACTTCACACTGCCTATAGGGCAGAGTCAAACCACAGAAAGCCTTTAGAAAGTCTTAAAAAAAAAAAAAAAACAAAAACCACAAACAACCAAACCAAAAACTTTAGAATAGTCAAACTATAGAAAGACTTTCGCAGTATCCTTCCGGGCAAGATGTTCAGCACACAGCTGGGTAAACACACAGTGCAGTGGGTGAGCAATTGGCTGACGGGCCAGGCTCAAAGGGTTCTAGTAAATGGGGTTATGTCGGGCTGGTGACCAGTCACTAGCGGGGTTCTGCAGGGATCCATCTTAGGACCAGCACTTTCCACTGTCTTCATAAATTACTTAGACTCAGGAATTGAGGGATTGCTTAGTAAGTTTGCTGGTGACAAAAAATTGGGGGAGCTGTCGACACTCTCAAGGGCAGAGAGGCCCTGCAGAGGGATCTGGACAAATTGGAGAACTGGGCAATCACAAACCACGTGAATTTCAATAAGGGCAAGTGCTGGGTTTTGCACCTGGAACATGGCAACCCTGGCTGTACGTACAGACTGGGGGACAGGATGCTAGAAAGCAGCTCTGCAGAGAGGGATCTGGGGCTTCTGGTCGATGGCAAGTTGAACATGAGCCAACAGTGTCCTGGCAGCCAAGAGGGGCAACCGTGTCCTGGGTGCATCCAGCACAGCATGGCCAGCCGGGCAGGGAGGGGATTGTCCCGCTCTGCTCTGCACTGGTGCGGCCTCAC
>VWYH01004037.1:0-49823 GCA_013399365.1 Pampusana beccarii | reverse complement strand
AGGTTGGACATTAGGAAAAGGTTCTTCCCCCAGAGGGTGGTGGACACTGGAACAGGCTCCCCAGGGAGGTGTCACAGCCCCAAGCCTGACAGTGTTCAAGAAGAGACTGGGCAACACCCTCAGACACATGGTGTGAACTGTGGGGTTGTCCTGTGCAGGGACAGGAGTTGGACTCGATGATCCTTGTGGGTCCCTTCCAGCTCAGGACATTCTATGACTCTAAATGAATGCTGAACTTGAAGTCACTGTTGGTGTTTGAAATATTGTCCAAAAATGCTAGGAATGGACAGAATTGTAGAAATTATATTATCTAAAACATAAATGTTTATAATTTTTCATCTCCTGTTAATAATAATATTCTGGGGAAGGTTAAAACATGTAAATATTATACTTACTACAGCCAAAAGATTTATACCTTGTTGAATATGCCTCTGGAAGAGGTCTTAGTACTGTAAGCTGTTTTCTTGATGAACTGTTTAGATTTTGTAGGGAAATAAAGAAAGGTTTTGCGTACTCTTATTGGCCTGAATACTCTAAATTTCTTGACTGTTTCTGTATTCACTCAAATATAACTTTCCTAAATATTTCTGAGATCAAATTTGGTAGCAAGTGGAAGAATACTCAAGCAGATCCCCTGACATTGTGCCTCCTGCTGGCTGTCTTTATGGTGGAGATAGGGATAGAATGTTTCAGCATAGCTCCAAAGAGATATAAAAGGATATAATTTTTTTTTTTTACTATTATGAGAAAAGGATCATTTTGCTGTGCTGAATTCATTATATATAATACATAAAACCTGTTCTCTACACTTCACATTTCATGTAAAATATTTAGCTGGAAGGTGGGAGGAGATGATAAAAAAATCTTATGGGTATTTGAAGCTACAAAACTGAGTAAAATAATCTTTTGAACATTATGCTTATTGATAACGCTTTTTCATTGATGTGTGATGCTTGCTTAAATATACGATGTTATTTAGTTTTTGTTTCAGAGTTCTCATACTGTTTTGTGAAAACTGATAGCTTTAAAAAAATTTATATTCATTTTCAGAAATACTTTAGGTTTGTGTACATACCTTATAAAATATCTTTAGATTATATTAATTACATAGCACTCAAAGCATTGTTAAAATGTATTTCCTTTTATCTAACCGTCATTTCAGTATTAGTTCTTTTTCCATTGTGCTGCTGACTTTATGGGTAATTATAAGGGTTTACTTGTGTGCCAACCATAGACAAAAAATATGAAAAATATTAAATACTAGCTTGCAGAGAGCATTCCGGAATTCATAGAAATAATTCACAGTCACTTTTGCGTTATTTGTACTATTTGTTTTTATTTTGCAAACATTGGGTTTGCTAGAATATGTAGTGATGGATATGGTATAAGCAGAAATTTAGATTTGCCAAAAGTGTATTAGTTATTCCTTCTTCTTCTGGTACCAAAACTGATATAGGAAACCACTATTTTAATTTGTGTTGAAACTTACCCTGTCTTTTCAAATGGTTTTCTTGTCACCCCTAACACTAATTTCTTATGTCACATTTTATTGTGATTTACTGCTCTGAAAAACTGATCTTCTGGCATACTGTTGAAAGCTACTGAGGAAGCTGCATTTTAAATCAAGTCCAAATCAGTTCTATCAGATTAACACTAAAACAGAATTATGGAGGAAAGTAAAATTTAGAGTCAGTCAAATATGTGAGAGATAAAAAAATTCTAAAGATAGTGAATATTAAATCTATAAGTATGATACAGTATGTGCACAAAAGAGGTGAATGATCTCAGTAGTTCCTTGCAGAGTAGTTGTTTTATATTGAAGAGTGGCAGGTAGGATCATCAGTGAAATGGATTTATTTTCAGTGTAATATCAAGTTATTCCATCTTTGGGAAATTCAGAACAGATAAAGTGCGTTTTGGAGGATTTGGTTAGATCTGAAATGTATGGTGATTTTCCTTTGCTAAAGGAACCTTCCTACCTGCCAGATGATGAATATTAAATAGCTACCTAGTTAAAACAAACAAACAAATCTATCTCAGAACTCATGAAAAATATTTGATATGCCACATAATACAGTATTATTAATGAAATTCCTTAATTATGTTGTCAGTGATCCCTGATTTCACCATAGCTTCTTTTCAGCATTTCATTTAGCATAAACGACTGCATAGATGGCAGTCACCCAAGATGTAAGATCTTCCCTGTTGAAATACTCCAGTCTGCCTGCTCATGGACTTGCACAAGCCAAGTCTGGCTTCATACGTTATGTCTGCACAATACTCTTCTCTAGATAGTCTAGGCTTTTTCTAGAAGAGGGCTTTTACAGTAAGTTACTAGTCTAGGCATAAGAAGAGACAACATGTTTAAAGTTGAAGTATAGTATAGCCATAAGTGGATATGCTCCACCTTTAAATGCTATTCTGGAATATTCGCAACATTATATTTATCTGTCTGTGAGTAATATTTACATGTAGTGCAAATCAGTAAGTCGTTATGCAGAATATCCATGCACTTCTATGTAACATTTCATTTATTCAGAACTTGTCGCATATTTGGTAAGGGAGGAATGATTTAGCCTAAAAGGTTATAACTTTCCCATTCAGTATACTGTCTAAATCTCATTCTCCAGCAATTTTTGAGTGTCTCTGCTCCAAGATCTCTTAGGAAAAAAAATTTTAACCATAATCTGAGTAGAATTCCAGGCCCACTTTCGTGCCATGAAGTTTGTCACCCTGTTTTCCAATACATTTAAATAAGTGCTATTCTTCTCCTTATCAGAATGTGACTCTGAGAAAGCTGTGAGGACACTGCTGTGAAATCTGGCTGTGAAATTTGTCTGTCATGTACTGCTGGCACCCTTCCTTGTCTCTAGTTGTTGAATGACATTAAAGGAAACCTTCAAAATAAAAGTTGGACGACTTGGCCTGTATTAAGTCTCTGTGTAAGCAGTAGCTGTATTTACCTCAAGAAGGGCATGTGATGACAGACCAGGGGGAAAATTATTTCTATAGTCACATATGGGTAGGCAAGAGAGACAAGTTTATCCAACAACCTCTAGAGTGCACTGTGGAAAAACACGGAGAGAACCCAAGATAAGGTCTACCCTTGTCATTTATTTCCTGCTAGCCAAAAATAAACCTTTTCCTTCTATAGAGCAACATGGTCCCTTACTGAGCTACTCAAGACAGAGCTTGATGAGCTAGCCCAGGAATCAGCAATCAGCAGGGCTGAGTAGGTTAAGCAGAGCATCAAACTGGTACCGCTTTGATTCTGACAGGGCTGAGCCTTGTGACATTGCCCTTTTTGCCATGTAGACATACCAGCTCAACTGGAACTCATTTGTGTGGCTCTAACAGGATGCACATACTGTCTCTTGCCCCCATGTTCATGTGCCAGGGAACACTAAGGTATCTTGATGATTGTAGGTTGAAATATCTGTCAATAAAAGAACAAGGAGACTACAATATAGGCCTCTTTAATGTAAGCATAGACTAGAGCAAATGCGTCTGCATTGAAAAAGTAGTTTTTGAGACAGCATACTCTCAAGTTTCATTTCACTGTTCCCTCCCATGTTCTTTAACATAAGGCCTTTTTTCAGCCTTATCCTGAAAGTTGCTCATTAACTAGTAAGTGGAAAGAAAGCACTTTCCCATGCTTTTGTTAGACTGTATTAGGCTTACTATCCTTCGAAGGAGCTACTCAGTACGTGGAAAGGTGAAGAACAGAGCTATTGCTCATATTTCAAAATCTAAGGAATCTATAGCATATGTGACTTTAATAACATGAGATCAGAATCATGTCCAAAGGATTAGAAATATGTTTGGACAAAGGCTTTTCAAGGTCAGAATATGTGCTCTTGAAATGTTTGAGTCAAAAGTGCTTAAGTGCTTTAAGTCAAGAGTTATTGTGAGCCATCCTCTGGACTGCAGTGCCCAGTTCTAGTCAAAAATTTTTGAAGGGTTCCACCATAGGAGATGGAGAGAAGAGCAAGAAGCATCTTATTTGTAGGATGAGATTAAAGATTTTTTTGTGTGTGTGTTGAAGAGCGATAAGGCTTTCTGTCACAATAGGGGAGAGGAGGCAGCAACTTGGAAGGTCCATTTCAATTAGAATTCCTATGGAGTTAAACAGCAGAAGAGAGACCTCACATCATTCCTGGTGTAAAACTTGCTAGAGAAGACTGGGTGAGTTTGGACTAGAGAACCTTAAGAACAAGGTAGAGGCAGTAAGGTTATTCTACTACTCTATTCCCCCCTCTTCTGATATGAAAGATACCTGAAGAATAACTGGAATAATTAAAAGACAAATGGTTATAGAATAGGTGTAACTACTCCTGTCAATAACCTAAACTGATAAACACTTTTACCTGGTAGCTTGGGACAGAGAGAGGGACAGAATGGCAGCTTAAAAATAGTCCAGGTATTATGTATTGAGATTTAATGTATTTTTTAGCTGTTGGACTTTACAAATAAGATTATTAATATATTCCCTCTTTTAAAAGATAGGACACGGAGGGCTAGATAGACAAATGATTTGTCGGCACTTCTTTGGAAAGCTTAAGGCCAGAGTCCACCCTTGTGAGTAACAACATAGGACTGACCAGTAGACCAAGGTTGAAGCAGGAACATTTCCTAGCACAGAGAAACCTAGAGCAGGTGCGAAGCCAAGGATCTGGTTTAGCAAGGATGTGGGTATTTGTATGACTAAAGGTACATGTACAAATGTTAGAATGATTGAAACTTTATTATGTATCACATAACTTTTCATATTTGTGTCTAAACAGATAAGGAATCACTGCCATATTTTTCTTTAATATGTGTCCATTTACATGGTGTAGGTTGTTTTGCACGGGAGGATCAGCAGGGGATGACTTTCAGCCTGACCAGCTTGTCACTCATCTTTCATAGATGGGCTCAGATGCACATCTTTCCAGAGGTGTCTAACAGTGGCCCAGCAATCTGTGACATTTTACATGTTGCATAGTTATTCATATGAAGATTAACACTTCTGCCATCCCATTTTCTGATGTTAAATCAATTGACAGCCATACCTGTTCAGTCCTACAGAGCAGAGAAAAAAATCCAGAGTAATTTATGCATCGAACTCATGCACCTCTCATTAATCAGTCCTACTGAGCAAGTAGGTAAATTAAGGTAAGAAGGGAAAGAAGTTTCTTTGCAAGACATCCAGAGGAGAGCTCATCTTCCTAAAAAATGAGTCTCTCGCAGGTAGCTCAATGGCAGTCATGAGCTAAAAGGATTTCAGTGGCCATCTATACCTATCTATACTTGTACTCATCTGGCAGGAGGGCTGCCCAGACTGATTCAATCTGGGATCCCCTTTTAATCTCACTGACCTTTACCTTTTTGTTCCCCCTGCCTAGTGCTCCCACCTTTGCCATATCCACTGCTCTTCTTGGCCTTGCACTCCCTGGGGCTTCTCTGTTGTTCCCGGCAGAATCAGCCTCCTCGAGCTCATGAGCTTCGGTCTCCGGCATGTCGCTGCATACTACAAGGAGCAGGGATCCTAAAAGGCAACAGGGGAACTGTCAGATTTAGTGGGGGAAAGAAAAGATATATTTTGAACAACCATGAAATCAGTTAAAAACAACAAGTTTAACACCCCCAGCCAAAAGGAGGAGGTAGGTGATGACGGCTCAACACAATGTCATCAGCATCATTTGGATTGCTGGAGGCTGAGGCCAGAGGAGTTTTCCCAGTGACTTCCCCAGTGCCCCCAGTTGCACTGCAGCCCAGGGAGCCGCTCTGGTTTGTGTGTCAGTGATGTTATCGGCTGCAGCAGGCGACATGCAGGAGGCTCAGGTCATGTCCCAACTGGTGAGAAACGGTGGGAAACACCTTCCTTTAAAATTGAGAAACATTTGCGCTAGCTGGCCTGTTAAAACTGCTGCGGTTGCCCCTCCACACATTTCTGTATGAACTCTAAGGCAAAAAATGTAAACTTGAGGCCACAGATACCCAGGTCTTCACCTGCATGTATGCAACAGCCAGCAGATTTGATGGGAACTGGACTTGATTTGACAAAAACATTTCCTCCCTGGCCTTTGGGAAAAAGTGAAAATATTTTAATTTCTGAATACATCTGGGAGGATGGTTACGGAAATCTTGATCAAAGGTTTTTCAAAAGCCTGAGTGATGCCAAATAAACTTCAGCTTGGCAGGTCAAAAAACACACCTTGGTGTTCAAAGGTCAATATGTAATTTTTTAAAAGAATCTTGCCAAACCTATTATAAATAAAGGGATATTTATGTAAATATGCCTTTTCACTTATCAAGACATTGCAGTACTCTGCTAGTACATTGATACAGGGCATAGTATCTAAAGCAGTAGTCTCTTTTCAAGTTGAGTAAAATGTGACCCGTACATAAAAAAATAAGTTGCTAAAATCTGCTGTGTGCTAAAAACATACATTTAATTTTAAAGATGCAATTTTTGTACTGATGATTTTAATTAAATTTAACTACTTGCCTCGAAGCATAAGTGAAGATTACATGCATAAGCAGAGAGAAGGAAGGAGAGAGAACTAATGTGTCGGAAGGAATGTACCATCAAGATTGAGTTGTCATAATTTCACAGTCACTTCTGTCCCCTGCCCCTCTGCTTTATGCCTGTTGAGCTTCTCTCTTGGGAAACTCACAATGGTCATATTATTCTGGAGTGTCAATTCTGCTCTTCACTTCAGAAGTACTTTCCTGTACTTAATTTTGATATTTAAACAGATTTCTCACATCTTGACTTGAGTATTTTAAAGAATTTTTGGCTTCTCCCCATTTATATATATTTTTCATCTTGCAGTATACATTGTGACTGCAGCATAGGAATTGGAGATAAAATAAGAATACAGGAATATAATTGATAACTTAGGAATATACAGTTTTGTTCCTCAAATAACACTAAAAACTTGTCACCATATATAAAAATAAGGTGTTCATGCAAAAATATTTATTTCCCTAGCAGAAGTAATATCTTTGAATACTCATTTACAAGGCTTGTCTTTAAGCAAAGTTACAGTAATTTAAAAAAGAACCCTTTTTTGTTCTTGTCTATATCAACAATTTTGTATGTTTTCAGTTTTTTACTCTGCCCTTCCTGAGCAGGGCTAAATCATCTGCAAAAGGTTATAGGTTTGGCATAGCTTAAAAAGGATCAAAGGCACCACAAAGGAGTTTCTCTGGTCAAATAATATTAAAAGTTAAGTATTTGGGATTACCTGGTACAATTACTCAGAAGTGAATTAAAAGTAAATGTTAAATGAACCTGCCTGACATTTGTTCTCCTTCAGTCAGTCGGGCTTTTTATTTGTTGCATTGCCAGAAGAGAAAAGGAACCAAAATTCAAGCCTGTGGAAGTGAATTCTTAATAAAGAATAACAATTCAATCACTTTGACATGGAGTTAAAAGAGTAGTTTTCCTGGCAGTGCTCAGTGAGTTTTAGCAAGTCCAGCTGATAAAATGGAAACGCTGTTCTATTTTGTTTAGAGTAGGTTTTGCAAATAACAACCTCTTTAATCCTTCTTGCATATATTATCCTTTTAAGGCTGTAAAAATTGAGATTTATGAGTCTGGATTGTCATTGGAAATAGAGGGGAATTTTCTGCAAAGACAGCATTCGACAGTTAGAGTTAAAAGGTTCAACTACTACTACTTCAATGGAAATTTGCCACTTTGACAGATACCAATTTCAAATTCATTAGAACAAAGTAGATAACTCAGTTTCAGGTGGCACCCACTCATATGCCCTCTTTTTAAGCATGAGAGTGATGTTGCAAGCATTGAAATATTGGGCACAAATGAAAGAGTTTGCAACAGTGATGTCTGAATTAAAATGTGATTTAAAGAAAAGGAAACTGGTGTATTCTTCTCTTATAATAGTACAATATTAAGTGAGATAATATTTTGATTGCCAGGATATTTCTCCTGGCTGCTGTTCTACTGGAATATCTTTCATTTGTGAGATCACAGTACACTTTTCTGTTATTACTCTTTAGTTTCAAGACTGAAGCTGAGGATACTCCACGATCCTCAAATTTAACACTTTGTCTGATTATACTTTAAATGACAGTAGTTTTTCTACAAGCTAATATGCATGTAGCACTGCTTTAAAGGTATAAACCAGAAGCAAGTCCCATATGAGACAGTAACTAAGGAAGCAGACCTAAACCCGTTATTCTGTGAGGCAAGGAAATGAACTTTGCTTCAATTCAGCTGGAGCCTCTTTTTTGTGAGAAGTTGTCTGGCGCCACAAACAAATTAGTAAGCAGAGACCTGAAGACTGTTAAGTTTATTTTAAGAATGTGTTACCAGAGATCTAATAAATTCACTTAGTGCTGCAGGCCATGCATGCATGAAGCCTTACTAATCCAGGTGGGTTTTTTTTCTTCAGAGGGAGGTGCAGGGTGTGGATCCTTAGGAAAATGGTATCCTGCTTTAGGTAATATGGGCATTGTTTGATGATAGACATGACAACTTGAGTGGTGTGTTTGGGTTTTCTCTGTCGCTACTCACAAGGAAGTTTAAAAAAAATTTCTGATGCGAAGTTAGTTTGTGACTAGTGAAAGTGCTAATTAGTTTAACAATAACACAGAAGTAACTTCATGATAAGAGAATAGTTCTTCTAAACCAAACAGATTTTTTGGTTGTTATTTTTAAATATTCCAAAGACTATTTTTAAAGTGTGTGAATTTCAAGTTTACCCTATTACAGTTCGGAGTTAATCATATCTTATGTGCACACATGGAAATCACAAAATTGGACTTCGGTTAGCTATGTAAACTGGTATGTTGGACACTCTCCCTTTACATTCAATGAAGTGGGCCCAGTCTTACCAGAGGGTAATTCAGCATTCTTTACATTCATTGCACCTAGACAGCTCCCAGTGTCAACTGCTGCCTTTCAAATGCTTCCTCTCCTGTCCATCTCCTTGGTTTTGGTTTTGTCCTGCTTCTCTTGAATCTGTTTGAGTTAGTTCTCCAAAAGGGGGAGGGTAAGCTTCCAAACATTTTGCTTTCTTGTCCTTTACTACTTTCAAATAAAGGCTATCAGCAGTGATTGCTACCTGCTGATTACTTTGAAATAATCCCTGATAAATGCCTAGCAAATAAGGTGATACCAAACCAAGAGATGGGTGGTACAGTTCCTTTTTTTNTTTTTTTTTTTTTTTTTTACTTTTGCCTCTTCATCACCTTAGAAACAGTGACAAGGCAAAATAAAGAAATAAAGTCTTTCTTCTGCTTTGTTTTCTGTCGTCTCAGAAATTCAGTATAACACCTACTTTTGCATGTACCTGCTGCCCAGGAGTTTCTTAGAGGTCTGCCTTCCAAACACCGGTCTGTTGGTGACTGCTTGGCCTCAAATACTGGCCAAAATCAGGCGCATTCACCATAGCTTCAGGTTATTATTTGTAGTGTATCCTGATCCTTCAATATAGTATCATAGAATCATTTAGATTGGAAGAGACCTTTAAGATTATAGAGTCCAACTGTATTTTCAATGTCGCACACAGGCTGAGAGGTAGATTCTGATTAGGAGTTGTTCTGAGCAGATTCTGTGGTGAATGCCTTGGTCCTGTGACATTTGCTGAGACTAAGTATTTCTGGAAAGAAAACATTATTAGATCTTATTTGTAATGAGAACAGTCCTGTATTAATGAGAACATATACTTTCTATGGAACTGATACTTGTGGCACTTCAGATTCCAAGGAAATCTTTCCATATAAACTCTATGATGATCCAGCGTATCAATGGGATTTAGATCAGATCTTTTGGCCATTGTCATCACAGTAACCTGTCTGGCTGCACTGTGAATGTTGCAGGACTTTAAAGTGCTGTACTATTTTATTGTTTTCATGTACACAGAGCAAGTATTATATATCAGTTCCTTTTTGCATATACTAATACAGAAATATGTATAATTAGTATAAATAATATCTATTTTTTGTGTCTAATGAACTGTCATTATTTTACTTTTAGTGTACCTTTAATTTCATTTAAACTCCTTCCTCTCAGAGGAAAATTTAGGATGCATCTGACATATTTGAAGTGTCTGTTTTAAAATAAGATAAACCAAATTCTGGAGTGTGATTGTCAGGATAAAATATTAAGTAAAGTGATTCTGTGAATCCTATTCTGTGTGTGTTCTGTATCAATAAATACTCAACAGTTGCTGAGTCTTTGAACAGAGCAATAAGAAATTTTCTTATCCTGTGAAAATGTTTTGAGGTATTTTATTTTGAAACAGGACAAAATTTCAGAATTCTTATGAGGTTTCGCAGAATAACTGAGCATAGGTTTTTCAATTTGAAAAGAATTGTTTTGTTTAGTTTAGTGTTTTTAATTTAGTTTAGTATTTTTAGTTTTTACATTAAAATCAGTTTAAATTTGGTACAGTATTAATATGGGAAGTTTTATATACCTAAAATACTTAAGGCAGACTGTAAGAAAGGATGAAAAGTCAACATTTATTCTCTACCAATATTTCAGTAGAGATTAATCAAAGCCAGTCTTTTTGTGAACAACTTCGATTTTCATGAATTTGCTCAGTTGTACTTTCTTTGCTCTTGCTAAGAACTTTTGGGGTAGCTCAGTGTCTTTCTCCTCTGTTACAGATGATGATACAGCAGCATATATAGGTATGTGCTTAAAGATTTCAATTGGTAGCTCTTCAGTAGTACCCTGAATCCATAAAATTGTTTAAATATTCTCCATTGGAACTGTAGACATGGGAAGCATTCAGCTCCTGCAGAGCTAGTCCCTTGCTTACAGCACAGAATCCCAAACCAGCAAGTGGATCTTTTGGATTCCCTTGAAATCAGTTACAGAGCTAAGCACTTAATATCTGTGAAGGCTTTCAAACACACACAGTGCTCCAGCATCTTTTTTTTGGTGATTCAAACTGCTCTTTTTATTTGCTTTTCTCTTTTATTTGAAAGTTCACAGACGTTTAGTGCAGCCAACAGAGTGAATGTGTCCTGGCTCTCAGTGAACTAATGTGTTTTAAACTGAAGTTAATTTAAAGCTATGAAATGCAGTGGCAGAAGAGCCTGTGTATATTTGCTTCCACCATTTATGTAAATGAAAATCCGGTTCATCTCTTAATCAGAATCTGGTTAATCTCCTGCAGGAGAATTGAGCATAGCCTTGAATTGGGAATTCCTTAAATTAACCCAGCGTGAATCTCCAGACTCTGCTTGGAGACATCTTTAGTTATGGTTACCTGAATTTTACTAGGATTAAAACTTAATCTGCACTAGCCAGCCTTTACATTCATGTATCTTCTCTCACTTCTGTTTTTGTAACAAAACAACTATACAGTATTTTTCAAATATTTTTTCCTGCTATGTGACTTCAGGCATTTGCTTAGTCTGAGCCCTAGCAAATGTGGGCACTCCAACTTGTTTCTCGGGGATAGACATAAAACAGGAGCAAAAAAGAGTACAGAAACTACTGAAAGATGGAAACTGTCTGCAGTTCATTGGATACCAGCAATTACACTCCAGGCAAGCCAAGCCCATAATGCTGGGAAGTGTGTGTTTTCTCATGAGAAGTCAGAGAAAGCATTGTTTCAGTCCCTAATCACTAGGGGCTAGTTTAGGGGGTTCGTTATGGATGTTCTGCAAATATATTGAGTTACAGTGGCGGAGAGAGTGCAGAAGGGTGCAGAGTTCAGCAAGTTATTTTAGTGATTGAGGGCCATTGTAGTACATTTGAAAAATACATATAAAGATGAAGCAATTTAATGGATTTCTGTTTGGATAAAATTATTAGGTTAGCTTATAGATTGTTGAAGTCAATTTAAAACATTCTAATGGCATATTTTATGTGCTGGGTTTACTTACACATTTAACTTCTGCTAATAGTTTTTCTATATGAATTTAAGGCAGTTTTACAGGATATGCATTTTCTGATGATCATAGCAGGGGAATAGCAATGATCGTAGAATCATAGAATCAAAGAATCATGAATATGGCACCCAGTAGGGTCAAATATTTTGAACCAAAGAAGAAAGACTGTGTCTCTCTTGCAGACCAATTCTAAGTGACATCCACCTTTGACTCGTCATATTCAGGCAAACCTTTTCAGAGGATATTGTCCTCAGCAGCCTCAGTCATGAAATCACAGTCATGAAGTCAGTTAGTGACCCACCTTACTCTAGATCCTTAGCTTTAGCTCCTCACAAAGTTTTTGACTGTGTCTCACAGCTCTCACCAGCTCATTTCTTGTAAATGTCTCACTGCGCTACGTCCCATCTGGCATCTTCTGATTTGGCACTGCCGCACTCTGGTCTCTGGCAAAATTCAAGAAACAGGTTTTCATGCATCGCTATAGCAATGTCTGGCCAATCATGTCTCATTGATATATAAGCAAACTTACTCTGGATTTACCTCATAATAACATGGTCCTACTTCCTTTTGTTTAGTTTTAAAAGCACTCCGGTAATGGCTTCCCCCTCCAAACTTTTGGTGTATTTGCATTACAAGCACTTGTCTGGGAGACGAACAAAAGCAAACTGTCACTGAGGTATATTACCTTAATTATTTGCCCAGCAGCTAAATGTTTGACTAAGCCTAAGGGAAGTGCCGGTGAGCAACGCAAAATTCATTTGCCTGCAGAAGTATTATTATAAGACAGATAATTAATTTAGTAGAAAACCAAATTAAGATGGCATGTGCAATTTTATTTTGGGCGTTTGATTTTTTGTTTGTTTGTTTTGGGTTTTTTTTGTGGTTTTGTTTTGTTTTCTTTTGTTGTTTTGTTTCTTTTTCTCGAAGAAAGATAGAAACAGCTAAAAGCAAGAAATAGGTACAGTTAAGACAATATTAAATCTTTCATGTTGCCTTTCTGTGCTTTTTGCTTCCTAAATTTCATCCTATCATTAGATTTCTAACTCAGTGTATTTCAACATCCTTGGCAGCATCAATGACAGGAATGAACTGATTTGGTAGTTGGCTACTGAAATTGCTCAGTATGACTGTTACTTTTTAACAGCTAGGATTTTTTCTCTTATATAGGAATTTTGATATGTTTGGTAATAATGTGCAAATATAGATTAGATATAAGGTTGAACTATTTAAGACACTAGAGATGAAACATAAGAGGCCTCTGTGTGAGCTGTAGACTGTGTGCTTGTGTCCACAACACATTTAAACCATTAGTTCTTTGGACAGTAGAACAAACTATGCTGTATTTCCTATTGCTTTTCATACCCTGGCTGGAATCTGTTCTATCTAAAATGATACCAACTCTGCTGGACACTTTTCCTTCAGCTGGGGGGTTTCCAGTGTCTGACATTCTCAATTCTAGTAAGCTCATGCAGCAGGTTTTTTTCTCAGTAGTGATAATAAGAGGTTCTCTCTCCTCTAATAGGCAGTACATTTTCATTCATTTTATATTTTAGAAACTTTTCTCCATCTCTCAGATTATGTTTAAATTGAGCAGTGTGTTCAGAGCTGGCACACGAATGGAAGAAACTGGTTTGGGAAAACTGACCTCCATTTGGCTCTTCCTCCAGTAGTTAAGCCACGAGTGGACTGAAATACTTAGAAATGTTTCTCTGCTGTCCAGAGGAATTACTTTATTCACTGGCTTGTGCGCAGAAGTGTGAATTTCTAAAGGAAATTCCTTGCACATTTCAGACAGTGGTTACCTGAGCAAACCTTGTTCTGTAGCAGCACCTTGTGGGAAGGAAATCAGACTACAGCCCCTCACAGAAGCCTGCATTCTCTCAGTTGCTGAGTGAGCATCTGCCTTCGGTGAGAGGAATAGGTTATTTTATTCTTGCTGTGGAAATTACAGTTTTCTCCTGAGTAATAAAAAAGATATCCAATAGGGTGATCTACAGAGCTTGATTTTTCATCCCGTTTTGTCTGTGACATCCAGAATCCCTACACTGACAAGAAATGCCTTTTCACTGTGGCAAATCAGTGAACAGATGGAGGTAAACTGTACATGAGGAAGTAAAGCTATGGTATATTTTATCAGGAATGTGTTAATCTAATTTGAGATATTCAGTCTGTTGTACAAATACTTGGTTTATGGTCAGTGAAATGGGTGCCAGCTGTTTTCTGCTGTTACCTTTACAACTGAAAATAAAAAGCTGCACTTTTAACTGGACCTTAGAGTACCATCCATTTGCATTTGTTATTCCTGCATTGCTTTTTTAGACTGAGAAAAACTCCATGAAGCCTGACATTTAAATAAACACTTCCTGCTGATTTACTGTTGTACAAATCACATTAATTGTAGACATAACAGCTTCATTTCTTCTAGGAACGAGAGATTAGACTGAGACATGCTCAGATTTTAGGCTGGTGCTTAGTGTTTTGCAGCTGGAATCAAATGCTTCCATATCATCCCTTCCAAAACTCTGAGGGATGCTTCCCATATTCCTACATTGCTTTGCCTTCAAAAAAAGGAGCCTGTTTCAGCTGATAAAGATAAAGACATTTCTGTTTGAGGAGGACTGTGAAGGTTCTTCCAATTATTTTTACAGGAAATAGAGTCTTCAGCTTAAGGAGAGTGCTGACAACATCAACAGCTGCCAGCCGGAGATGCTGAGCTGCTCCGTGTTAACTGCTCAGTTTCTGTAGCCGAGTGTACTGCTCGCTGTCCTGGGCTCCAGGTCCCAGTGTTTGCACAGAAACCACCCGTGTTCAGTGAGACTGCAGGGAACCTGTTGACTCTCAGAACACATCTGAGCAGCTTTCTCAGTTGGGGGCATTTGCCATATCACAAACATAGGTCATTGCAAAATAGTTTAAGAGAATTCCAGTAAGTGTTTGTATCACACTAAATCTCCTTAGGTGACATAGGCAATCATATTTAACCTGAAAGTTACAAGCATGTAAGCCTAGGAGGGCATCGGCATGGCCATAAAGGGTGGCATGTGCAAGGGACGCTTAATCTGGTTGAAACCATTTCCTAGTAAGATGTGAAAGCTATTCCTAAAATCAGAGTGCTGATGCATAAAATCTAAACCAACAAGAGCAGAAATTGTTAGATTTAGTGGACAAAATATTTAGTTTTAGAAGCAGGCTGCATGGGTTAATGCCATCTAAAAGATGGTAGGTGTTCTTCTCCAGTCTCTTAGGATAATATGGGTCTTCCAGTGCTTTCTCGTAGACTGATCCTATTGAGGAAGTTCTGTGTGATGTCCTCCATTGTGTGTTATTTGGAAATAACAATATGGTTCTGCAGAAACTTGGATCATCTGCAATTTTTGTACTTTCTAAAAAAGGCATCCCAAATATATTTTGATTAACACTTGTTCTTTTTCCCTCAAAAAAATAAGAAAATTAGCATACCCTGGAATGAATGTAACTAGTTTGTGTGCATCTAAGATAAAATTTATTCCTATACGTACCAAAGGTATCATGGTTGAGTTCTTTACTTGTTATTTCTCAGTTTAAATCTTTAAAACCTTTGGCTTTTAATGTCCAGCTAAGATAAAAATCTTACCCTGGACATAGGTTACATTAGCCTCAAAAGACAAAGCAGTCTTTAACAAAAAAGAAAAATTAATAAATATATCTGTATCATTTTGTTTTGCAGGAGGCAATAAGCTGAAGAATCAACATTTTCGCCTAAACTGGGCATGGATCTCCTTAGAAAAGGAGTATTATTTAGTAAATGAAGACTCCAAATATCTTGATGTTGTTCTTAAGCGGAGAGGTTACCTGGGAGAAACCTCTTTTATAAGTAAGTTCAATTTTAGGCTTATCAATTTCTTCTATAAATCATTTGCCAACTATTTGATAAAATGTATCAATGCAGCTGTATCCTTTTACTGTGTTTGATACTAAGCCATAAAGATTCAAAGGAGTATGTTTATTTATTAAATCAAGTGTCTCTTGTTATGCTAAGTATATGATTTCTTTAGTTATATGATGAAATTTTCACATTTTTTTTCTTCCACAATTAATTTTTGACTTAACAACCCAGGACCAAATCATTCTTTCTCTGATTTGATTGATACCACTGTTGTATTTGTTCCACAGAATACAGTTCCTGTCCAGATTTTATTTTTCCCGTAATGAGAAAATACAGTTGTAGCAATTGGAAAGACAACAATAAACATGCATCGTTTTCCAGGGAGGCTCTTGTGAGCTTGTCTGATTAGCAGCTACAAGCATCAGGCTCATTTTCTTCAGTCAATGTTGGCAGTCAACTGAGACTGGTACTAGAGGTGTTGAAAGCTGTTTGCAGTGTCTGGGGAGTGAAAAAAAGATTGTTTTATCACATTCTGCAACCTCACACCTATGTCAATCTTCTGGATCGGTTCCCATTCTCTTCCTAGTGATGCATTTGGAACAGGGAGCATTATCATTGTACAGTTTCATGTCAAAACCTATGGTGAGCTTATACTGCTTAGAAAAGGCACTCAATTTAAAGATGATTTTGCAGAGATACATAAGCATTTACTTGGCATGGAGCACAAGCTCATGCTTAGAAATCAGGTTTCTGTTTCAGTCTCTTTCTGAATAGGAATCTGAATTTCAGGTATTGAGATGTAGTTAGGACAACTATTTTGGCATGAAATTTAAGAGATATAGGCAATAACTCACTGGATCTATCTTCTTCAAAGCTCTGCTTTGAACATTGAAGTAACATTGCTAATATATTTCTTTCAAAGAAAGTAAAGAAACAAAAGAATGAAATACAAAGTTAAGGATGTGTGGTTTAAATTAATTACTGGTACTGATTATCAGATACTTATTTGACTTCTGATCCTTTAGATAGAGTGTTTACAAAATTTTCTGCCTATGGATACAAGTAGTTTCTGAATTGAGCTTACTCAAAATTCAGCAAAGCAGTTTGATAACTTGCCTCTGGCGACCTCAATCCTGCAAAATGGAATTGTACAGTCAGAAAGAAAATAAAATATATTGATTAAGATGCTTACTGGCTTTTCTGGTCCATGTGCAGTGCCAAAGGGGCTGAAGAGTTATGGAAGTTATGTAAAATATTGGCTATGACTTCAGAGGAGGCACAAGCAGGAAGCAAGAAAGGCAAGGTTGGTAGGGAAAGGTGATGTGTTAAATACATTAAATGATACAGTTGGAAGAAACAGGCAGAGGATAGAGAAGTTGTAAATTTTTTTCTGAAAACTTGAGAAAGACCTCTAAGATTTGCATGGTATTGTGGGGTTCAGAGGCCACATGCATGAGTTGGAGGTAGTTCTGGAGGACTGTCTGATTTCCAGGAGGGCCTCCAGACAGCCTTAAACTGCAAAGGAAATGCCAATGAAAAGCCATTTTAGAGCAGCCTGGGGTTGAGGCTGTAAGGTCTGTGCTGTCTCAGTGGGGTGAGCTGTGTTGGATTTTATCCCTTGGCTTTGCAGTTTCAGTTTGACTTGAGTTTAATGATCATCATTATGCAAGCACTGAAATAAGAGAATGATGCTTTTAAAATGCTTATTGTAGTGGGAATGACCACAATGTTTCCAATTTTACATCTTCTTTTATCTTTATTCCATAAGTTTTACTCCTTTGTGTCTTTGTGTTTTCCTTCACTTTCTCCTTGAAGGCTGGACTTTTCAGGTGTGTTTTTGCCTTTTCTAAGAGAAATTAATATTTTTGAGTGTTTCAGGAAGCATGTTATTTAGACATTCTGGAACAGGAGAAAACCCAGAATGTTTAAGGGGGAGGTGGAAAATCTATTGGTCCTTTTGGGCATCCACAGTTGAAATATGGAGAAATAGAAACTTGACTGTAACCTCCAAGAATGTAGACTTCTTCTAGTAGTTGGTTTTGCTTTGACTAATTCTTTCTAGCCTTTCATACTATTAACTGATGTGCTTCCACCTTTGTGTGAGACACCAATATAAAACTGATCATAAGTAACAGCGTTGGCTTGAACTCTCTCGGGTTGTGAAAAGTATATTTTTCTAAAACCTCTTTTTTTTTAAAGATGACATAATAAGAGAAGAGTTACAAGTGATGTTTCTATTGACCTGAATTTCTGATTTTGGCAGGTATTAGCACCAAAGATGGTACTGCCAAGAAAGACAAAGATTTCAAAGGAAAAGCCCAGAAGCAGGTGCAGTTTAATCCTGGCCAAACTTTAGCTACCTGGCGAGTACGGATTTTGAGTGATGGTGAACATGAACAGTCTGAGTCCTTTCAAATTGTTCTTTCTGAGCCCGTCATGGCAGTTCTGGAATTTCCTGATATATCCACGGTGGAAATTGTAGACCCAGGAGATGGTAAGAACTTTTCCAGAACTTTACTGCCAATATGTTCATATACCAAAAGATAAATGAAGGGCAAATGCTATGAGTAACAGTGAGCAGTAAAGCTTACTTTTATTCAGAATATTTCTGAAGGCAGACCTGAGTATTGGGTAGCCGTTTGTCCTCTATCACTTCAGGTGATTCAAGAATACGTAACTAAAGTTGCATGCTTTGATGAAATAGCTGCATTTTTCCTTTGATATTATTTCTACCTTTTTTTGTTTGTTTAGTTTTGTTTTTATTTTAGACATAATAGGTTTTTGGTTCAATGTGTTTGCAAACAGAGAGTATCTGCACAGGTGTCTGGAGACTGACTTGATTTACTCTGCCATGATGATTTATGTGGGAAAGTCCAAGCTGGTTGGTCTCAACAAGTTTGACTCTTGGCACAGACAAGTTGCATCAGTTAGACTCTAATATCAAGCTGAGAAGCTCAGTAAGGGTAGAGTTCACTAGGCCAAGTACAGCACAAGCTGTGTCAAGAACAAATAAAATTACCATTAAATGTAAATGAAGAAAGAAGCTGTAAAAAAAAAAAAAAAAAAAATAGAATGTACTCTGGTTGCTTTGCTTTTCAGCTGCCTCCAGACACTTGAACCCCTGGGCCACAGTCACACAAAACCATTTAGGAATCTTTCAATTACTTAGTGACTATAACAGCTTGTTTTATATAGTCTTTCCTAATTAACATTTGAAGAATACCAGGCAGGAAAACTGTCAGAGATTTCTTAGCTCCTAGTTGCAAATGCAAGTTAAATAAGAGGTTGTCTGGTATCCATATTTAGTCAGTGAGAAAAACAGTACTTAACTTAAAAAGTAGTATGTATGAGACAGAGAAATTACTTGAAAAGGTGTTAAATCTCTGTCTTTTCAGTGATCAGTGAGATAGCACAAGTCAAGATAATAGTTTTAGTCTTCTTAATGCAAACTGTATTTTTTTTCTATTTCTTATATTAACTTAAAATTTTTACAGTCTCAGAGAATTTGTACTAGTTGTGCATAAAGTGAACTTGCATAGGAGAAAATCAAGTGCACAACTGCAAATCAAGGAATATGTACAGGAAAAAAATATAGAGAAACTTTTGAGGGGAAGGACTGGGTTTCCTAACTATCTTTTAAAGCTCAGAGTATAACTGAGTAGGAGCCATCAAAAGCTTTATTCTGCCTTTAGTGAAAATGATTTTATAATTCATTTATTTGAATGGCATAGTCTTAGCACCAAAATAGTAAGCTTGTTTGGGAAGCTGTACCAACCCCTTGATGTACGGGACACCACTTAATGTTTTATTCCAAAAAGAGATTGCATAAAGATGTGTTTTCTTATACCAGCTGAGATGATGTTGATCATTCTCCTCTGGGCATTTATGTTGTTCCTAAGGTTTATTAAGCTTTTATAGTGTCATTTTACTCCTAGTTGGATACCTCTTTTTTTTTTTTAAGGATAGAGTTTTTCGTTTTTGTCAAGTTGATTCTAAAAGGGGAAAAAAAAGGATTTTTTGGCTCTTAGTGTTACCTTCTGTTTTACTTTTTTAAAAAAAAGGTTTTTCATATTGAATTTTTGACTTGCTGGAATAGTGGAAGTGTCTAGATCTTATCAAACCTGAATTACAGCATTTTTAAGGCAAGATTTGGACCTTAAGTCATGCTAGTAGTATCTTCCTGTTGGAGAAATGAAGCCTGGAACATGTTTTCAAAGAAGTCACATGAAAATTTTCAGAACATGGTTTGCCAAAGTACTCTGAAATAATGAAAAAAAATTGCTTTGTGCAGTCAGCTGATACCACTTGATTTGATATGATACCGAATTATATTCTGTTTGGGTTGCAGTCATATTAATGAAACAGTAAAGGTGCTTTATAATTATATGCATAACCACATTTTGTTCTGGAGTTTTTGAGGGAACAAGAATAAAATTGATCTGTAATCCCAGTAACAGCATAAAACTCAGCAATCTGTTTGTATTCGTATAAAATAATGAAGGGGTTTAAAATGCTTTTTAGTGTGGGTTTTGTTTGTTTGTTTGTTTTCCCTGAAAAAGAGATCTGACATTCTTTGGTCTGATATATTTTAGGGTGAGGTTGCTCTCTAGACTCCACTGACTGTATTGGGTAGGTCTCCTTAGGGGAAAAGAGGAGTGCAGGCATGTAGCCAACTCAAATCAAGTCTCTAAGTCAAAGTGAGATAGCAAGAGCTCAGCCTTACATCCTCAATGCCAAATGATTTTCATGGTTATCTTGATGCAGTAAGTAAAAGAATGGCCTTGCAGAACCACTGCCTGTTTGTGAGCTATGCTATCGATACTTCTGTGATTTACAGTTAATAATGAAATACTGTGGAAATAATAAAAATATAGACTTTGTGGACAAATTCTCCAAACCCCCTGTTCCACCATTAACACTAGATAAGTAAATTGGTCACATTAGAGACTACTTAGTAAGGACTTGTGAATTGAGACCTAATGATCTAACATTATTTTCTATTTCTGAAAGACTAAGAAACCCTACTTCTCTCACCCTCCAAGTTTTTTTTTAAATGTAGTGCCATTACTGATAAATGTGAGTTATTTGTTGTACTTCAGAATATGCTAAAGTGCTCCTAGCTATTTCGCATGTGACTTTATGAGGCCATAAATCTACATTAAAAAATATGTCTGTTCTTCGCAGAATCAACTGTCTTTATTCCTCAGTCAACCTATACTATTGAAGAAGATGTAGGTGAATTATTTATTCCAGTCAGAAGAAGTGGAGATGTGAGCCAGGAACTGATGGTTATCTGCTACACACAACAAGGTAACAGAATCCACTACAAAAGGGAAAAAAATTAAGGCAAAACTGGAAAAGAGACAGAAAACCAAAAATAATCTACTGTATAATAAAATAGCTTATTACTCTATTAATTACTTTTTCATCTAAATATCTTCAGCCTCAACTGGAAATGTGTTCATCTTTGCAATCTATCTTAGAGTATTATTGAATTCAACAAGAAAATTGTCATGTTCCAAATTTCTGCTATTTGTTAGGAGTTGAAGAGGATCTGTGTTCTTTGTCTCTATGCAAGGTTTTTATATGCAGCCCCATATATCTGAAAGTGATCAGAACAAAAGTACTGCAGCGGTTGCCCAGGATATCCTTTACTTGTTTGTATCTTGAAAAAAATGGTATCAAATAATATTGCCTAATTGTCACCTTTCTCCTTCCTCTATCTGCCAATCTCCTATTGATTATGTCTGAACAGAGCATGGGGTCTCCACACCTGTGCTTTGATTGTTAATTTTCATCTGGAGAGATGAAGCAGCATTTTTGGTGAGGTGATCTAGAATAAAAATAATTTGTTTCCGTCAAATTCTATCAATTTATAGTTAGTTTCTGGTCCACCGATATCTTCAACTGTTAAACTATATTAAAGGAGTTAATCTGTAGTTCTCACAGGGTCCCCTTTGTCAATCTGTGTTTCCTGTGACAGACTTCAATATTCACTCTGACTGAAAAGCTGCAAATGAATTTGAGGAGCAATGTGGTTGCATTGCATCATGTAGGAGAAGGAGTTTGTCCAGGGACCTCAGAAATGTAGGCTGATCAGAGGTTTCAGCCCATCTTATCACCTAAAAGTAGATAGAAATTAAAAGGTAATGAAACTAAAATTCAGCCTCTGTGAGGGGATCATTATAACCATGGTATGTATAGTGACTGTTTTCCTTTCATGCCACAGGAACAGCATCTGGCACTGCCCCAACCTCTGTGCTTTCTTACTCTGACTACATATCCAGGCCTGAGGATCACAATAGTGTTCTACGTTTTGACAAAGACGAAAGAGAAAAAATGTGCCGGATAGTCATCATAGATGATTCCTTATATGAAGAGGCTGAGACCTTTGATGTTTTGCTGAGCATGCCGATGGGTGGAAGAATTGGTGCAGAATTCCCAAGCACTCGAATTACCATTGTACCTGACAAGGATGATGGTAAGACATCATGTAATAAAGTGATATTCCCAGTCCAGGACAGATACTACAGGTAGCATCACACTGAAATCAGCATGTAGAAGATGGATTTTTGCACTTCCTCCTGGTCATTAAAACACATGCTGCTTCCATCTTGAGATGTGAAAATACTATTGGAAAGCTATGTGGGTTTTCTACATAGTATTCGTATTTTATGGTTTGAGAAAATCACCTGAGCCTATTGGGAGGGAGGAGATGCACCTTTCCATTCTATCACAGTAACAAATGAAATCCAAAATGTCACCCTGTATGGGCACCATTACATGTGTGATTCTGAGGCTGTGTCCACAAAGCCTTCAGGCCCATTGCATTATGCTCCAAAAGGCCAAGTTGGAGGCCCTGATGGACCACAAGCCATCTATCATCTGCTAAAATGCAATTAGATTCCTTCTGATTAGATGCTGCATTCGGATTTCTGCCTAGAGGTTTCTGTGTATGCATCCTATGTCTTTTTAGTAAATCAGATGATCAAAAGACAGTCATGTTGCTTTAGAAATCTCCTCAGTAAAGTGCTAACAGAATAATGTCCTTTGTTCAGTGGTCCGTAGCCTTGATATATCATGTTGAAAGGGACATTTATGCTGGTGATTAGAGAGAGGTCCATGACTAAGGAAGAGTAGAATCAGTACACACATATACCAACTGCTTTGGAAAATACATGTAAATATTAATATATCCTCAGGCCTCTATTTCAGTGTCCCTAGCATTGGTGTGGCAACTCTCTTGCTAGGCGTGGTAGCAAAAAATTTTCTTGGTACAATTACCCTCATTTATGCATGAAGTTTGTTGGCTGACACCTCACCTCAACTGTAAATTCTGTGAAAAGAAAACTGATAAGCTATTTTAGTCCTCTCTATGAGGCCATAAACCATCTATTGCGACACTGTCATATTTCCTAAAGACTAATGTGAGAAATTATATAGTACAGTACTCTCTGAAAATCTGATGCCAAGATAGATTGTTATTATCAGCACAGTGATTTCTCCCTAGTTAATGATATAAAGGGCAGCTCTTAAAGGCAGGAAGTTGACACCCATCTAATTGCATTGCAAATACTCAGTCTGCCTGAAATTTCTCACGTGTAATCCCGTGACAGAGATGACTTTGTTTTCTCTGTGAAGCATTTGAGTAATCGTATAACATTAATGAATACAACAGCTTTGAAATTACACTTCTTGTAAAATAACATCATATATTGAATGCAAGATGAAATAGAATTACGTTTATCTGACTCTGCTGTGATAGCAAATACAGATTTAATTCTGTAGGTTTTTTTACAACAGTTTGATTTATTGAACCATTTTGATGACTTCATGAGCTTTACAATTTGTAGATAGTAGGGCATAGAATATTGAGAGACTAGCTTTAAAAAAATATATCCATGAAAAAGCTGATTACCCAGCTTTGGAGATGTTCTGACCACTTTAAATGTATATGGAAAATTTGAGGTGGAGAGAATGTTTCTGCAAGAGATTACAAAAAATAGAGATGAGCTCATATTAGAGCGTCTAGCTTCAGTGGGAACCGCAGTACCTGGGAGGATGCATTTTTATATACTTTTTTTATCATTTAAAATAAGATATTGTCATTCATAGGCTTATACATTTCCTGCATTTATGGACACTACTTGCCTTAATGCTACAAACTTTTAAACAGGGTTTATTTAGCAAATATGAATAATCTTATGGGGTTTATTAAAAAGGTGATGTGGAGAAGTGTTTGGAAAATTCAAGTAGAATGATGTAACAACTGAAACATCAACATTTGCTGGTAAGCGTAAACAATATTTTGGATATTAACAAATAAAGGGGCTTTGAAGGGCAGATTTCCGTCATTTATTATGGACATTCACTTGTCTTTTTGTTCCCAAAATGTTGCATATGCCGTATTTGGAATAGTGTTACAGAGTTCCTTTTTTTTTTGCTTTCTACATCAGTGAATGTACTCCCACAAAAAAATCCAGAGCATTCGAAATGTTATTGACAATTTATTTACCAGTAAACTTTTCTACCACAGCCTTATGCTTTCAGTTTGCACAAAAACATAATGCATAGCAACAGAAAAGTCTATATGCATTTTGTTTCACCTGAGATCTGTTGTGCTGCCTATTCTATACAAAGCAGAGTACAAGCTATATAGTCAATAAATTATAAATTATACCTTATATATGTATTTATGTATTCATGCACCCATGCATATGTATATATATGCTTATTTCTGATTGTCTATATATGCACATATTTATGTAATATGTGACCAATTTAACACCCTGGCCACCATGATTGAAATTCTACATAAATAAGCAGGGGATTTTAAGCAGTGTTGGTTATTATTATTTGCAGTGGACAAAATTAATTTTCATAAGTTAAAGCAGTATGCTATGTGAACTTAAAAAGCATTTTCTTCTAGCTTTTAACAAGAAAACTTAATTTAGAAAGTGTCTAAGATAAAGGTGGATAAAAGCTTTCATACATATATAATTGTCTATGAGCTATACTGATGTTATCATCGTAAATTCTGTAGTCCACTTCAGTCTGTTTACTTCACATCTACTGATACTTTTTTGTCATTGTTTGTTTAAACAAACTTGACAAAGTTTCTTTGGACAAATGTCACAGTTGTTACTTCTCCAAATACTGTGACTGGATTAACATTATGCATGGACTTTTTCAGGTCAAAAGATGCAAACAGGCAAGGTCAAAGTTTAATAATACTACATGAGATCTTTCCTATGGAAGTCAAGTCAGCACTAGCAATACTGCCTTATCTCCTCTGGCATTCAAGGCAGGTTAATTAGGAAACATTCACCTTCAGTACCTATCATCAAAGTCTCTTCTTCTTTTATTTCTAAAGAAGACCCCTAGGGTCTAACTAAAGTATCTGAGCTGCTGTAAAGTCATGACAATAAACAACAAGTAAGAGAGGTGTACTTAATTTTCTAGTGAACCGGAGTATATTAGAGGAATTCCTGGCAACTGAATACTTTAATTGGGGATTATACAGTTGTGCAGTGCTGCCAAAGCAAAACCTGAAAAAAATCATAGTATGTTGAACATGCATGGATATTCATATACTGAGAAAGGTGATTATAAAAATGGTGCTGCTGTTGAAACATTTTTTGCTTTAGAATGGACTTTTCCTGATTGGTCCTGAAGTTGGAGATGGACACAAAAAAGATTATGTTAATGGAATACACAACAAAGTAAGATGTGCATGGTAATCTTGGATTCAGTGTTATGTCACTACAGTTTAAGCAGTACAAAATAAAACCATGGATCAGTTTGAGTCAGAGGTGTTAATTACTAACTATGAACCACTGGAAGAAAAGCATGCAAGGGAAAGAACTATGCAAATGATCAACTTTTGGGGTGGCAGTAATCTTACTTGATATTAACCATCTATACATGTAGACATCTCGTTCAAGCAGGTTATGCCAGGATCATTCTATAGCTAATGAAGAGACATAGACTCCCAGGAACCATCCCATTCTAGGAGGAGTATCTAAACTGTTGGGATCAGTTACCATGCGTATCTTGTGCATCTGAATGCCTTGATTTCTGACAGTACATATAAAGCCTACCCTTAGGAATTTAATTTGCCATTCATCCCAAAGTCATAACTCCTACTGGGCATGAAAGAAGGAATCCTTTCTACTTTTGTGTTAAAACTATGAAATACATAGCAGTTCCTGCTTCATAAAATAATTATGATTTCTAAAGACGAATCTAAATTAATCTAGTGGAAATCTAAAAGAAAAAAAAAAGAATGCTGAAGAGCATTTCAATAGATATTTAGAGTTTGAGATAAAATCCAAAATCCAACAAAAAGTTCAGCCATTTTTTGTATGAATGTGAACTTGTGTTACTAAATCTAGCCAGAACTGATGAGCTGAACTGTTTTTCTTCATGCCTCTGAAGGATATAGGGGGTGAACAGAAATCAGTGAAAAAACTGAGGCCAGTGATGGGCTCAGGATATACCTATCCTGCATGGGGAGCACAGAGTTCAGCATAAAGCTGGAGGCACTTTGCATAATAGATCAATATTATGCATCTAGGAAAAGGAAGATAAGGTTGCTGTGAGATTGTCATTCCTTTTGGAGAGAGGAGTCCTGGAGTTCAGTCTCAGACCATGAAAACACTCAGAACCTGATTTTCTATGGAAAAGCCTTAATCCCCAGGCACTTGGCAACTAAGCAAGATCAGCCTGGAAGCACTCTGGTTTTCCAACTGAAGCTGTGACTCTGAAATAATTTCACATATATAGAGAAAAAATTATATCAAACTATTTGCTAGTATCCATCTGGTAATGAGGAGCCTGTAATTTGGTTCCAACACTAACAGCATTGCTTGTGCAACAAGTCTGATACGAAAGCTTTAGTCCTTGCAACACAGCATGCAGTCAAAGCTCTGCTCTCCATAGTCAAACGTTTTGTCAGGCTGCTGATTTAGACTCTTTCTTACTTATTCTGTTTTATATTGTGAGCAAATTTTAATTACATGGTTTAATCATGGTTTGTAATCACATTTGGAAACCAGCAGAGAAGAGGTGTGATGAATGCAGAGCTGGAAGTTTGCAGCTAACAGGAGAATGCTTACAATTATTTTGTCTTCTCCATTTTTTTTGTGAGTGGCTGTCTTCCCTTGTGATTTTAATTCCATGCTACTGTATTTAGTGTTGCCATGAGAGCACACAGCCTTACAGCCAGGCTGACAAACAGTCATCTTGCTGTGGTGGAATTGTTGAAGCCTCATGCTGTTCACAGCGGGAAGTACATTAAATATATTTGTTCCACTTCATTCACATTAGATGGGCAAGCAGCCGTTCAGGCTTCTTCTTGGCATTTCTGCATCAAGGCTGGGAAAGCAAAGGACTCAGATTTATGTCAGAGGTTTGCTTACCATTTTCTTTATGATTACTCAACGGAATCAATCACTCATATCATCCACATGATAGAGGATAACACTATCTGGGAATATTTTACAGCTGAGTAAATTGGATGATGGTATGGTCATGGTATGGTAATGCAGAAAGCCAACATTAGAGGTCAAACAGGACAGATTAATTCTTTAGTCATCGGGAGGTTTCTTTAAAACACTTGTTCTCACTACCCCTACAGTTAATTAAACTTCAGGAAATCCTTAGACAATGTTCTGGAAATCAGCAGCCACTAGCACTTGTCCAGACTGCTTGGAGTAATTAAGTCTATATTGATGTTTACTATTAATAACCTGAAAAGAAGCAGAAAGTCAACTCTGCAATGCTGCAAATAAATACATGCTTTGCATTCAGTCTCCCAGTAGGCATACAGTATCAACTAACTTTCAGTGTGTGTACTGAGCCAAGTTCCAGCTGAGGTTAATTAATAATGCTATTAGTAACATGGTTTGTCAGAGGGACATCCTTATCTCACAAGACTATATGGAATTTCCTTATTTCCTTTGGCTTCTGAAGCAGGCAATCCAGTATGTCTTTTCCTTTTCAACAATAGGTGTTTCATAACCCTAAACTGAATGAGTGGTTGGTTGATCTTGGTAGATAATATCTGCCAGCATATTTGTCCAGTTTTAGTTACAACCTGCACAATGTAGGTAGAGCATATCCAGTGTTCTGTTACAGACTGGAGTCATGATTTGGCCAAGTAGCCCCCACCGTTCTCTGGAGATGACCAAAATAACAGACTAGTTTTTATTTTTTCCTCTGCATAGCCATCTTTGACTGCTTTCTCCGTTTTCTATTTTTACAGTGCTTGAGGTCTTGATGCCTTTGGCACTTCTGTGCAGGTTTCAACTTCTTTCGTGCTCTCATTAGGTAAAATCTCTGTGTGGCCCCTCCCCTTTCCCTAGTCTGTGGCAGGTGGCCAGATTGGCAAGAGAAAAAGTGGAAGACAGCCAATTTATGACACATGTTATACTCCCAGTTTTCTTTACTTACAGTTTCTTATTATCACCAGTTCAAAAGAGTGAAAAATGTTCAATTTGTGATGATAGCCTTAAGATTTTGGAAAGAGCCTGTTTGCTGTCTATCACAGAAATAAATTAATGTCATATCTCTACAGTAGGATGTTCTATGGAGGCAACCAGGTGCATTTATGATTTGCTTTTCTAGCATTGTCTGTTACCAACAGTTTATTGTATGTGTGTGTGTATAAGTGCACACTCACACATTATAAACATATGAACTACAGATGTTGGATTAATCTCATCTTCACTTAGCTGCTTAATAACGAGGTATATAGTCTGACCTTATGATCTAAGCTCCTTTAATAGGTAAGGAGGACAAACCATGACCTCCAGACAGTCCTTTGTTACATTTGTTTTGGATGGGTCCTTTATGACAGAGGACTCAGCTGGTGAAGCAGCATATCTCTAAGCCTTCACTGCTGCAAGTTCTTAAATGGTTAGCTTACATGTGCATTACTACAGTTTGATGTGAATTATACTAGTATTTCTAGGAGTGTTGAAATATAGAAAACAGCTTTTGAGTTTTGTACTTGAAACACATAGAATAGTTGATAAGCAGAAGGTACAAAACTATATGAACTATAGGAAATTGATACTTTTTGTTCAATCTAGAATGAGTTAAATGATGTTCTTATATGTACTGATGTTGTTTTCCAGAGCCTAACGGACCATTGTTTTATGACAGTTCATTCAAGCATACATTGAAAATCTTTCTCTCTCCTGTCTTCCTGTAGAATGTTATATTTTTTATGGCTTTGTTCTTTGTACTACAGATCTTATATTTATTGTAGACTGTTTGAAAATGTAATGGATGCCTAGCAAACCATTCTAAATTAATTACTTGTTCTTGGTTGCTTGTGATTGGAGAGAGTGAACTTAATGACCTAGTGAGTGCTTTGTGTGTTTGAGATTTGTATAACCAACTTGTGTAGGACATCTTGGCACATTCAGTTTTCCTAATGTTTCTTCAGATCATCTTGCTTCCTGTGAAGCTCCTGCTGAGACTTTGCCATTTTGCTCAATAGTCTTTGAAGACCCAAAGGAACAACAGAGTAACCAGTGTACCCCATTGGACTTTAATGACATTGATTTTCCTTTTGAATGTGTAAATCATCAAAGGATTAACTTAGTTGTTATCCTACATTATTGCCTGTCGGGCAATTCTTTCCCCTACCATATGAATAGGGCCAGAAGTCCAAAAGAGAGAATTCAAGAACTTCTAACAAACAGCAGAGCATATTTCTGTCATTTAGAGGTCTGATAAGTCTGACGGTTGTTCTGTTATCACTTCTGTTCTGTCTTCTCTGCTGATTCCTATCCTCAACATCAGCCCCTGCAAAGGGAACATGGAAGATCTCTTGCCTATTTTTCTTCTCAGACCTCAGTGGGATAAATGTGTTCTCATTGTATGCGAGCAGAAAAGCCTGGAAGAAATTTTTTTATCTCAGTTAAGGAAACTCAACAGAACTGGCATTGTGATTGAATAGTAAAAGTGCAAAAATCTAAAGTCAGAATTGGGGCAGTGTCTTTCTAAGCCTCTCTTGTGATATGGTCAAGATGTTTCCAATCCAGAAAAGTCTGTATATACATACAGGCAGAAGAATAGATTTAATAACTATCCACAAGAACAGATATGTCCTGCACCTCAGTTGGGACAATCCTTAATATCTGTACAAACTGGGGGATGAGCCAGCAATGTGCAGTTTGCAGCCCAGAAAGTCCATTGTTTCCTGGGCTGCATGAAAAGAAACGTGGTCAGCAGGTCAAGGGAGATGATTCTCCCTCACTTCTCTGCTCTTGTGAGACCCCACCTGGAGTCCTGTGTTCAGCTCTGTGCTTCTCAGCACAAGAAAGACATGGACCTGTTGGAGAGGGTCCAGAGTGACACAACAATGATCAGAGGAACGGAACACTTCTCATATGAAGAAAGGCTGAGAGAGTTGGGGTAGTTCAGCCTAGAAACAAGAAGGCTCCAGGGAGACCTTATTGCAGCCTTTTAATATATAAAGTGGCTTATAAGAAAGATTGAGACTTTTTGCCAAGATCTGTAGTGACAGTGCAAGAGGCAATGGTTTTAAACTGAAAGAGGGTAGATTTAGATTGGTCCTAAGGAAATTTTTTTTTTTTTTTTTTTTTATTTTTTTTTATTATGAGGGTGGTGAGTCACTGGAACAGGTTGCCCAGAGAAGTTTGGGATGCCCCATCACTGGAAGTGTTCAAGATCAGGTTGCGCGGGCCTTTGTGCAACCTGACCTAGTGAGAGACATCTCTGCCCATGGCAGGGTGTTGAAGTAGATGATCTTTAGAAGTCCTATCCGACCCAAACCATTCTTTGATTCCACAAAAAATTACTCTCAGAAATTACACAATTTGAATTTAATTTGATCTTTAGAATATTGTTATATCATTTTCTCAAACTCTAACGGCTTTCATTGTGTAAGGAGCTCACACATTTTCAGCGTGCATTTACTTTTATGAAGGTCCAGGAATTCTGTCTTTGCTATTTAATCTCCACAATTTCCTCGCCATGTTCTTATCAGCTCTCATTACCAAACAACAAAATGCTTGTTATTCAAAAGTCTTACTACTTGCCAACCATTGGAAATCTCAGCTCGGGAGAGAACATAATTGTCATCAGTATGACTTTGGGCTTTAAAATCTTAGAGATCAAATTTATTATTTAAGTGGATGATGTTACTAGGTATTGTAAAGAAACCGTTCATAGAATGAGCTATAGTGATTTTTTAATATGTTTTTTGATATGAGTGTAGGTGTGAGAAGCGTACTTTGGAAGAGAAAATTTGAAAATATTCTTCTCAGAAAACCTCTGGTTTTTGCAAATGTACTTGTTGCACTCAGACCTTTTCTACAGACTGCTTTTTCTGCAAGGTCCAGTAGTAAACTAATTACTCAATTTAAATGTGAAAAACATATTTAGAAATGGCTACATGCTCTATCTTTATGTAGCTTGATTTCTAAAATGCTGCTGAACTTCTACCATTTCTGGTTTTAGGAATCCTCATTTGTTATCTCCTGTATAACTGACTGTGAGCTCCTTTGTACTTGGTCTTCTTGTAAGGTGCCTTCTGTGTGGTATATTGAAAAACTGCTGCCAAGCCTTCCCATTTATCTGCCTGCTTCTTCATCTGTTCATTGAGAATTTATTACTGATTCCATTTCCTGGGCCTCTTAAAAAAAAAACCCAACTCATTATTTTAAAAAATAGAACATGTAGAAGATTCTGAGTTGGTTCCATGCTCTGTGGGAGGTCTAGCCAGTAGGAAAATGGTATCTGAAAGTCAGATAGTTGCTGCAGGCAATACCATCACATGTGGATGATGTATTTCCAAAGTGTTTGTTTCTTCAACTATGAGTTTTTATATTTCTATTTACATGGATAA
The DNA here is from genome assembly GCA_013399365.1 of Pampusana beccarii. Taxonomy (NCBI): domain Eukaryota; kingdom Metazoa; phylum Chordata; class Aves; order Columbiformes; family Columbidae; genus Pampusana; species Pampusana beccarii. The sequence goes on along the minus strand of VWYH01004037.1, from coordinate 18,213 downwards.
ATGAGGCAATTATCTGCATTATAAAACAGTTTCAGCAAGTGATTGTAGCTTCATGTACTTGGTAATCTTAAAGATCTTATCCAACCTAAACGATTCTATGATTACACAAAATCAGAATTAGCTCAGTTCTTCATCCTGCAAATTACACTGCAGGCTGTGCTTGCAGAAGGGATGAGACTGACAAAAAAAGGGAAGAGTAGGTGACCAGAGGTGGGATATCACTGTAGCCATCTTACTGCCACCCCCAGCCTTGCAGCTAGGGCTGTAGTCTGCTTCCTTTACTGTGCTACTTGGCTCACATTTGAGTTTTACTTATTCATGTAGCAGAGAGGTTAGACGTGCATTCCAGGCCTGCCAGGCAACTGCTGCTTGTGATGGTACTGTGTGTAGCGAAACTGAAGAATAGGTGCACTTTAACATGAAGGATTAGTTAAAATGTAAAGGTCTGTACTGAATTAGTATGTATCATAAATATATTAAAAGTGAATCACATATAATGTTGTTCATAGCAGTTACTGATCTCTGTTCACACTGTGTTACTGAAATTACAGGGTCAAGTTGCATAAAATTAGAGTAATTCAGCGATGAGCCAGTCCATTCAATGTATGGCATTGCCTTTATAGAAATAAAATTACGTGTTTTTCTTCCAAAATAGAATGGAATTTACTAAAGTTTGCATTAATTTGAGTCTGTCCTTTTATCTGTTATAATGTTCGCAATATCCTTTAAAAAATAATTTTAAGTTGCTAGACAGAAATGGGCTGTTGAGACAAATGGAAATGCAGACATTATTTGCTTGAGATAATGTGTGTAGCAACTGGGCCACAACTAATAATTTTGATTGTGAGGTGCATTTACTTTTTGATTGCAAAAGTTACGACAACAGTGCTAAAAAGATGAAAACTGCTAAGATTAAAACATATGAATTTGAAAAGTAATCTGTTTTGACCACATCAAATAAAAATCTATTGGCATTTGCACAGTAGGTACCTGCTGCAGAACTCGGCTCTGACTGTAGTCCTGACCCTCCTTCTACAGCATTCAGCAAAAATAAATGACTTGGCAAATTAAATTCATTGTGCTAAATGCAAGCTCAGTCGCTTGCATAGCCTCAAGTATGTGTAAATAGTTGTAGAATGGCGCTACATATTTTTGAGATGTTAAAGTCCTCTTCGGTAATATCAAAATATAATTTTTTTGTAATGGACAATTTGTCCAAGCTTTTCTTTTGCTCTTATTAACGTGCATGTATGAGAGAGATAAAGAAGTTGACCTTTACTGCTATTAAACAGTAAATGCCCATTCCTTCCCAAATCTAATGGAACTCTTGGTCTTAACTGATCTACAACTCACTCCACATTCAGAAGGATGGAGTCTCTTCTGTTTAATACAGACTCAGCAGCTGAGTCATTTAATGCTAGCTGTTATACTGAAATGGAAGTAAGCATTGTGTAGGGACATATACGTTGTCTGGGTATAAGCCAGATCAGGTCCAGAGGAAATCTGGCCATGTTTATTTGTTGTTATGTCCAAGGTAGTTAACTGTGTTGACCATCAGGGCTCATTACTTCAGGCTCAGCATTGCAGTACCAAGTCAAGACTGTACCGAAACAGGATTATAAGCTTACAAAGCACTGGTTTGCACATTCTGCATTGCCACAACAGATTTTTGCTAGCTCTGGCAACACGTAACTTCCATATCATAGCCTTGTTTGTACTGTGCATGGAAAGAAGGAGGGCAAAAGCTTTTAAGAATAAATTGTTTAATACCACTAGAAAAGATCAAGCATGAGTTCAGTTGTAATTAATGCATATCATAGTTACAATATCTAAATATGTCAGAGTGGCAGATCATGTTTTCTTCTATTATTTTTCTCCTCCTGAGAATATGTAAATATATATATGTATCTCTCACTGGAAGCATATTTCACTGAAAATCCCTTTAATATTAAGATTTATTGAGTTGTCAGCACAGAAGAGTCTGATTTTTTCGTGTTTGTCCTAACTATCCTTCCTTAAGCATTATTTGCACTGGCAGCCCAAACTGATTGTGGCACCTTGCTATCTTCCAACCAACCTGCTCTTTTGCCATGTCCCTCTAAAGCAGATTGTAAGGATATCATTCTGAAAACAACAGCCTCCTTGGAAATAAATATTGTCATGCTATCTCATTGATTTCCTGATATACATTTAAAGGTAGACCTATTTCGAGCAGCATGAGAAGCGTGTTTGTTTTCCTGTTTGATGACTGGCTAGTGCTGTAGCTGATATACACTCCTGACTGTGTAAGTGCAAAGGCAAGAAGGCTCCAGGGATTTGTGCCAAGAAACCTGGGACTAAAGCTCCTAACCTTTCTCCTCTGATTATTGTAACTTCATGCCAGGGAAATCTGTGGGTCTGAACAACAACAACAAAAACCTCTAAAAATCCCTTCTTCTTTCTGTAAGAGGAAGCATTAAATTTGCAGTGGTCTCTCTCCAGAGTGATTACTAGATTAAAGACCTGCTGTAAGTGAGCCTGCAGTCATTGAGCAGAATGTTTTCCAGCCATGACCTGAGAGAGACAATGCGTTCCCTGTTAGTGGCTTGGCTGTGCTGCTTCCCCTGCGGAGCTGCTAACACAGCTTACAGGAAATGAACTTACAAAACATTTGTAAGGATTTGTTTCCTAGGATGGGTAACCATGCAGGATGTGTCTTTCATTGAAGATATGTGACTCAAAAAGTGTGAAAAACTCACTCCAGAATACAAGGGAAGCCAACTGAGGGTTTAGGCATTTTTATGTTTGGCTGTGACTACAGGAACAAGCAGCGCCTGAGGGTTCTTCTTCAGCAGCAGGAAAACAAGCATTGGGATAAAACTACAAGAAACCAAGAACATTTTCTTTTTACATCTTCCATCTAGTTTAGGGCAAGTCATCTAAGTTCCCTGTGTAGTCAGTGAGTAGAAGGGAGTGCTTCCAGATCTCTTCAGATTTTACTCACTGCAGTGCATGAGCCATTCCATCTCTCTTTCTGTGTGCTCCTTGTGCTGGGAAACCTCCTGGAGTTGCCTGTCCTTGTCCTTGAAAACTGAGAGCAAGCGGGCTGTGAATGTGAGTACCTCTCACTTAAGTGCTTAAAATTAGGTGGGGCCAAATCCAGATCTTAATTCCAGAACTACCAGGACATCAGTATAGAGAGATCAGGATTATAAAACCAAGATTAGACTTGGGAAAGTGTGCTAAATTTCAAGAAATTACATGTACTAGATTTGATAATATTTTAAGTACCTCTATCTCACCATTGGCACATTGGTAACCATTTGGTCTTAGTAGACATTCTGTATTTTTAACCTCTAGAGGCTGTATGAGCCTTTGTCCATCTTAAGAATGTTAGAAGATCGTTGTCTGTCTGAAATGGCACACTTGTTTATAGATCTAATATCCAATTCTGTAGTATCCATGCAAGTAGAACTCCCAGCAAACTTAATAGCAGTTATGCAAGAAGGTCCAGAGAGTGTATCCTATTCACCTATTAAAAATGTTTCAGTTAAGAGCTTTGCAGTCCCCAAAATAAAAGCACCTGCTGATAAGCCAGTCCCTGTAGGCAAATAATATAAGATTGGTGTGTGTCTGTCTGTGCACATAAACACCACATTTAAATACAGATAATGTCAAAGAAATTAAATTGGATCTGAAAACCTTTTCATCTACCAAACCTAGGCATTTGCCAAGTTTGTCTTTCATTCTGGAAAGGTTGATGACCTTGATAATGCTCAAGCGGGTCTATGAATCTTCTCTAATATTCAGTAAATACATTCAATTCCATCAGTTTTTCACAGCCCATGATTTTAGTTTTAGCAGACAAGTAGAGAGGCAGCTGCCTCAGTGATGTGGAATATTATGGAGTTTTGTTTGTTTACTTGTCTTTTAATAATTTATTTTGTCGGTTGTGAAATATAGGAAAAGCTTTGAAAACAGAAGAGAAAATGCTTTCATCCAAAACTTCTATTTTATGCAATTTATATATGCGATTCAAAATACTTTGGAATTGCTGCCTTCCCAGATAAAATTTTGGCTTAGTAATAACTGAGTAACTATATTACTTCTAGTTAGTCTTAATCAAAATCCTATTTTACATTGTTGAGCTTTCTATAAAAAGAAATAAGCAGTCTACCACAGAAGAGATTGTTGCCGTAAATTGTGTAGTCAGTCAGATTGTCTTTAAGTACTTCAGAAAACCATAGATATTTTGTCTGTTTATCCTACAAATCTCTACAAAACCTTCATAGCATAATGTCTTCACACCATTTGGCTTTATTGAGCTCAGTTGTAGTCCAAAGCAATTCCAAAACATTTGTTCCACATTAATAGAAGTCATAGATTTTGCAACATACATATACTCTTAAGAAAATTTGGCTGAATCATGGAAATGATGGGCCCTTCCACTTACCATTAGAAAGGATTTATGTCTGCTCCTTTGGGTAAATTGGACCTTTTCTATATGGTAGGCAGAGCTCTGTAGAACCATAAACTTTGCCAGTCATTTCCTTTGATTTTTTTCTTTTTTTGTTATGCTTGATGAATGGGAAGTGTTCTTAGTGCCACTGATAGAGCACTGATTAATTGCTATGATCTTTGTCAAGTTGGTCATATGCTATATGGTATTTTGAAACACATTTATGATTATTGTAAGCTTGTGATTATAATATTCCCACTACGCAACAGAAGAAAATTGTGATGAAATAGAATTTGTGTAGGTCTTCAGATGACATCCCAACCATTGGGGAAGGGAGGTGTGATTGTGGCTGCACAATGGGGAAACTGAGACACTGGCTGTGTGTGCTTACTCTTCTATGTTTGAAAAAGGAATGGAAGGGATAGTGAAGAGGAGATGGTAGACATCCAGGATGAAGCTGGGCTATTTTCTTAAGCCTGTTTATTTTGTGAAATTGCTGTGGTTAGAAAAACTGAAAAAGGGAGGAAAAAATGAGGATTAAAAAAATGTCTGTTGAGTGGGATAACACAACCTCCTTTGCTTTTTTCTCTTATTTCTTATAAACTGTGGAACTTAAATATTAAGATAAAAGACTATTCACATTCCAGTTTACATGAAATAAGATTGATTTTGTTTTAAATGCTAGATTTAAGGGAATTAAAATTAAATAATTGCCCCTTCAGTTAGCTGGAAAACATTTCCAAAAGCAACTCTAGTTATATATCATGTGCCAGTCTGTTTTTAGCAACAGGAATCTGTGAGAACATTGAAGTTAAGGTTTTGTTATCTATATTCACCTTTGTCTCTTTGCACCGAAGTAAAAAATGCAAGGAATTTTCTGGCCTGTGAGCAGGACCCAGCTCAAATAAGTTTAACAAGATAACACATTTGGTTTATAATTGCTGTCCCCAAATAGACAAACAAATACTTGAAAGAAAGCCAAAAATACCTAGAAAAATTCTAAACCTTAAAAAAAAGAGCTTTATTTCACTTACTGAGAATAGTGAAGTGCTCTCCCTTGTCTAATGTGGATTTTATTCTCTCTTGTTACCTTTAATGTAAGGTAAAGAAACATTTACAGAAATTATTCTTCTTTCATCAGAACCAGCATTCTACTTTGGAAATGATGAATACTATGTTGACGAGAGTGCTGGCTTTGTTGAGGTACATGTCTGGAGGACTGGAACCGATCTGTCTAAAGTAGCTTCTGTCACAGTGAGGTCTCGCAAGTCTGAACCAATAACTGCGGAGGGTAAGTTATTGTTTTGCTCTAGTTTCATGACACGTCTCAACAACAAATGCTAGTATATTTGGTCTTGATATAGATTCAGCTACATAAGATGAAATTTATATGTCTTTTGCTCTTAGCAGATCTTTCTTCTTAGAACAAATTAAGTAGGCACGGAATTTCTCTCAAAGAAACCAGAGAAGGAGCAGCTGTGACGTCCAGCACTAAGAGAAATGCCTTCAGATACTTATATAGAACACTTTCCCACAAAGGCAGCTGATTACTGCCTCAACAGCACACTGGGTACAGAGTTATAATCTCTGGCAGCATGCAGAGTTTGCTCGTCTCATTTTTACTGTAGACAATGAGAAATTATTATCTAGTATGTTGTTCAGCAAGAGAATTATGACAGCTCTGTGGTTCAGTGATGTTTTGACAGAACTTTTGTCTGCAGAATCAAGTGTTAGTGTACTTGATTTTTTTTTTTTCCTCACAAACCATAATGTTTAAAAGTAAGACATTCATATATAAACAGCACAGAAATTATCTCCCTTAGATGCTTATCCAGGGTGTAACTGGACACTAGAGTTTATCTTTTCAAACTAATTTTCAGTGAGGCAAAGTTCTTTAAAGCTTTGTTGTTATTTCAGGAATATCTAAACATCATATATATATATGTTTCATAGATTACATATATGATTAACATCGTATTTCTTATTAGAAAGAAAACTATCAAGTCTGAAAAGAATATATGGTTACTGTATTTCTGAACTTGCTTTGTATGATGCTCATGTCTTTATCTCATCCTGAATATTGAATTTTTCCTGGGAGGAAAAGAAATATTTCTTTACAATAAGAATCTTAATTCGTTGTGCCAACACCTCTAGGATTCAGGACTGGGAATGACACAGCTCTTGGGCTCTCCAGTCTGTTGGTCACAGCCTGAAAGCTCTGACGTGGCTTGGCTGCCTGTGAAGCCATGAACCCGGTTCTTGGTCTTATAGAGCACAGCAGTGGATCTGCTGCACTGAGCTGCCAGTCCTGACATCCTGCCTGAGAGGCTGAGCTCTGGAGCAGGGCAGCAGGGACTCCAGCCAATGCCCACCTGATAATGGCCTTTAATCTTGTGAAATTTTGTCAAAATCACAGAATTCTAAGTTGTAATTCAATTTAAACGAAACAATTTCCCCCAAGGCTTTGGTTCAACAGCTCTTCTGCTCATCCTCCCAAAAACAAACATTTGAACTCAGTCCTTCACTAAAGTCATAGGTTCCTTTAATGCTTTGGATCCAGGATACAGTGTAATATTTCAGTCAGTGTCTTTTTTTGTTTGTTATGGCTTGGCTTGTTTTGCTTATCACAAAATAAAGCAAAACATACAAGGAAGCCAGACCCAGAGCAGCCTGTCTTTAACAGTAAGGTGCCAGACACCACCTGGCATGGTCTGTACCAAATTAGATTCTTTTAGTTTCCATTCATTCTTTTACACAACTCCTCTGAAGTGCAGTTCTTCCTTACAGCCAGCTCACTGGCCTTTTCTCCTTCCCTTTTTACATTATGGTCTCAAAACTTCCAACTTTGTTACAGAATAATATTAACTTTCTTACCAAAAGACTTTGCTTCATCTCCAGACTCTCTCAAAGCTTTGTGCTTAGTTTCATTTCTCACTTAAAACAAGCTTTATTAGCTTTAGTGGAATAACTACTGGTTTACAACAGAACAAAATCAGCCCCATTTTGTGGCTTGTATTACTAAGCAAAAACTGACTTAATATCAACATGTTCTATTGTATAGTTCAACTTAGATGGTCAAAAGATATTTTTGGTTTACATGACTGCCAAATTTAGCAAATTTTAAAATTATGTTTAAAATAATTACCCAAAATTAACTGCCTAATGGTAGATATTTTCAATTGCATGTATTGCTGTTTATTCATCGATATTTTTTATCTCCTTTCCATTGATAGCTGGAGTAGATTATGTAGGCATCAGTCGTAATTTGGATTTTTCCCCTGGAGTCAATATGCAAACGTTTCGTGTGGTAATTCTGGATGACCTTGGACAGCCAGTGTTGGAAGGAACGGAGAAGTTTGAGCTTGTGCTAAGGATGCCGATGAATGCTGCCCTTGGAGAACCCAGCAAGGCCACCATCTTCATTAATGACTCAATCTCTGACTGTGAGTAATAATTTTTCGTAGTTTTTCAGATTTATGCAGGAGATGGATGACTGCAATACACAGGCAGCACTTCTCCTTTTGAATCACACCTGTGTTAGCTGTAGGCAATATAAGTCATTTGCTGCCTAGATGCTTATGGTATATATCTGGTACAATGGAACATAACCAAATTTGAAATAGTGGAGGGAAGGTATGGTAAGTTTTGCAATTATACTTTACACATGCTCTTTATGTTTTTCTGCCCAGTGCCTAAGATGCAGTTTAGAGAATCTGTACATGTAGGCAATGAAGATGATGGACAGATTTCTGCCATGATATACAGGAGTGGAGATATCCGATACACATCCACTGTGAGATGCTACACAAGGCAAGGTTCAGCTCAGGTAATGATGGACTTTGAAGAGCGTCCTAATACTGACAGTTCCGTCATCACATTCCTTCCTGGTAAGTTCTTATTTTAGAAGTCTACTAGGTTTTGGTTTGTTTTGTTTTGCCTGGCTTTGCTTTGGTTGTTTTGTTTTGTTTTAATTGTGTCTTCTCTTAAAGTCATGCCAAAAAGTCTGCTCTGGAAAACCAAGGTTTTTTCCATACACAGTGAGTAGAGTGCACACAGGTGATGTCAATTTTTGCTCCATTTCTGATCGACAGGCATAATCAATAGCAACTAATGGACATATCCTCATGTAGGTCCAGCCTGAGTGCCAGAGTCTTTTTGGTCCATGGTAGCAGAAGTAGGTTCAGAGTAACACAATAACAGAAGCACAGACCTGCTGTCAGAAAGGAAACTTCAGAAGCTCTGCTCTTTGTTAGGCAGATTTCTGATAAATAAGTTTGACTTGCACTGAAATGAGTAATGGACCTTTCAGCAGTGTATAACTCTGATTTCTGTTTGAATTTCTTTCCCAGGGAGGCTTTCCTAAGGTAGTTCACTAGTATCATGTACTTAATATCTCACATCAGAGATGAAACACAAATAAATTGGTGTTACTACCTTAAAATAATATTGCCTGATTCCCTCTGTTTGTGCAGAAGACAGTTTAATCTTTTAGTCTTCTAATTTTACATGCACATCATATTTTTGACAGACCTTAAACAAGTTCTGTCATGAGTATGAAATCCTTGGTATGCGCTTATCACAGCAATGACAGGCTTCATCTTTCTATAGACATGTCTCACAGTTCTCTTGTAAAGTGAGTTGTTCAGTCTATCTTTATTTAGAGCTTGCCTCAACTTTTACTGCTGTCATGGACTCCATGCCTTTGTCATTGCTTCTGTGCAACTAGGAAAGAGAGTCCAACTTGTTAGGATTAGTGGATCTGGATCCCTTAGGAAGTGACTTTCCTCTTTATTTGAGTGTCACTTTATCATTTCTCCCTGAAGAGAAGGTTCAAAGGGTTCTACTTGGATCATATCTTGGTTTTTTAAGCTTCTTAGGCCTGTTTAAGATGCAGCAGTTTCAGTACAGTTTTCACATTTCCCATGTAACAATGAGTAGGATTAATATTTTGATTGTTTTTTCTCCTCCTAATGGATAATTTATTTTCTATAGGGGGAAAAAAGCACCTCAGAAAATTAATGGTGTCAGAATCCTCATCTGGTTCTTCATCTTGAAGAGCCTAGTTTGGTTTTGCATACATAATGATGAAAAAATACTGTAAATTGACCTCATGTCTCTCATGTCCTAAGCTCTTTCTAAGTAAGGCATGTAGGAGTCATTATTGTGACGACAATCCCACTGTGTCTGACACTGGGAGCCCGACACTCTGCACACCGCTCATAACTCTTGCTGTTCTTGTAGAAGGCCAAAGACAAGGCCTTTTTCCCAAAGTCTCAGAACATCCAGTAAGTCTAGGCACATTGATTTGTGAGTGCTCAAACTGAGCATTTGGCAACTTCAGAGATTTTTAAGGTGATATTCATTGTAATTGGAACCAATGGGAGTATAAAGACATTAAAATAGAATGGAATAATGTAAGTGAAGATCCACACAGTTGGAGAGTATCTTAAAAAGGCCTGAAATGCTTGAAATAAAAAACTCCGGATCAAAATTAGCATTAGTGAAAGGTTCTATTACTCTTCTTCCTCATGCAAGTATTTATTTTCAAAATACATGCTGTGGAGGACGTCACTGAAAAGGTGTTTTTTATTCTAAGGTGTTTTTTCTTCTAAGATAAAAGAAAATGAATAATATATACAAATTGGCTACACCAAATAGAAACTTGTCTTAGAGAAGTCCCAAAATGGGAGATTTCACTAAATTAGTGAGCTTCCACACAAAGGTAGTAAAGGTAGCAATACATTCTGCTTTCACTATTGTCGTTACTCACTAAATTATGTGGTATCAAGGTGAATGACTTGGCCAGCAGAAGCAGCCTGTCCTTCCTTGAGCTTAGAGAGAAGTGCTATAATAAAGCAAAGACCACCTATGTTCTGCATTATATTACCTTCAGAATGATTGCAGGTGAAACTGAGAAGCCTTGCACACTGGTGCTTATGGATGACACTTTCCATGAAGAAGAGGAAGAACTACGTCTGGTTCTTGGCACTCCAAGGAGTGATTCTTCCTTTGGTGCCTCCATTGGCGAACAAAATGAGACCCTGATAAAGATTCGGGATGATGCAGACAGTAAGAAATTATTTTGTTGTTATTGGCCTTTGGAAGCCCATTTGTGTGCTCCAAAAACATTTTTCCTTCTAATTACAGAGGCTATTATCAAGTTTGGTGAGACCAAATTTAGTGTGAGTGAACCAGAGGACACAAGGCAAATAGCAGTTGTAAAAATCCCAGTGATTCGTCTGGGAGACACTTCCAAGGTTTCTGTCGTGAGAGTTCATACAAAGGATGGATCTGCCACTTCTGGAGAAGACTATCACCCTATATCAGAAGGTAGGATCATTCAGATGATTATCACATCCTGCTATTTGTTTTTACTCATGACTGTAACATAATGTTTGAAACATGAAATAACTTTATGAATAGAATACTTTGCAACCACATCCATTAGTATGTTTTGCTATTCAAATTCAATATGGACCTAGGTGAATCTGCCTTAGCAGGTAAGATGGACTAGATGATCTCCAGAGGTCCCTTCCAATCCCAACCATTCTGTGATTCTATAGTGGACATGATCCCTCGTGGTATGCAACTACCAAATTGCTCTTGGATTACTAGATATCAGTGAAAATATTTACAAAAGAATTGTGACTCCTTTGAAAATATCTGTAGCTCAAGTAACTGTGGGAGAAATGTGTAACTGCTGCCTTAGTAACATTTGCAAAGTGTAATATCATTACTCTGCAGAAGCATCTACTCATAGCATATGATTTTGTTGTTGTTTCCTAAGGAATTCATTAAGCTAATGGATTTTGGTCTATGTAATAATTAATGTCTATTTCTGTTTACTTTTCTACTTTCATGATAATTAAGCTTGCTTTCTATATCTCTGCAATTCCATATCTGCTGCTTCTCACTAGTAATGAATGAGGAAAGAGGTTGCACAACAGAATGAGAAATTTCTTAGATTATAAACTTCTTCCCATTAATAGCCCACCCACATGGCTTAGTGAATGACTAATAAGAGTTTGTAGCACTGTGATTTTTTTTTTCTTCTGAAGTTTATGATAATACATGATACCAATCTGTGTTTTAAGATTAAACATTCATTGCTGGAGTGTTTTCACAGTTGTGGATAAACTACATTGGTGCTCAGTCCAGCTGAAAGATAAGATTTATTTTTGAACATACAGCGACAACATTGGGCTATCTCCAAATTCCACAGAAGAAGAGGCATTTCCCAGGAGTGATAGTTGAAGAGAAAAGTTGATAGTAATAAGAAAATTATCAGCCAAGAGCTTGCTAATTCCAGTCACTTTGCATGCTGCATTTTACAGTTTTGTTCTTTCCTCCTGAAAACCACAGGAAATTCTAGTGTCAGCTAATACTTATCCTATACACATTACCTATATGCTTTGCCTTGCTTATGGTCTCCCTGCTGTGCAGCAACAGCACATGGGAGCAGAGTTTTCAAGGGAAAAACGCTACTGCAGAACAAGCAGCTCTGTGCCCAGAAGCCTTTGAGAAATGTCTGTGATCTGCAGGATTTCCCCACAGGTTTCAGAACATGAGTGGGTTTAGGGAGCCTGCCTATTCAGCCATGGGCACAAGCCCCACATCCCTAACTGCATCATCTGAAGGAAGTGTAGCAAACTGAAATCCAGTAAATTCTTAGCTCTCACACAGCATATTTATTACCACGAAGAGTATTTTCATGGCTTAGTAACAATTAAGGCTGGAAGGATCATTAGATCACTTAATCAGACTCACTATGGGTTGCAAGATTCTCTCAGTTACCTGCAGCTACTTCTCTATTGAGCCAAATAACTTTTGGTTAGAGAAAGTATGTGCTTCAGAAAGGGCATCCAGTCTTGGTTTGAAGGCACTGGAGAGGTCAAATGTTTCTGAGTGTTTTGCTTCACTGATCGGTCCCTGTCACTTCTTATAATTTGTGCCTTATTTCCCATATGTACTTCAGCTTTCATCCACTACTGCTTGTTGTGCCTGTCCCTTTGGAGTGCAGAGCTCTTAAGTGCTTGATATTTTTTGTCAGTGACGGTGTATCAATATACTAATAATTTTCTGCAAGTCTTTCTGTTTTGTTTTGTTTGGGTTTTTTTCTTCTGGTTCCTCAGTTTCTGTTACTTGTTTGTGCTATCTTTGGTTAATTTGACATCCTTTAAAAGAGAAAGATAGTAGAAATGCACCTACTGTTTTAGTATTACTCTCACCCATTCCATACACAAATGTTAAATAGTTTCTATACTTCTGCTTCCTTTAGTAGTTAACACCTCCAAGAATCACAGTACTCTTCTAACTCTGTCAGCTAAGACTGAACTTAGGACAATGACCTCAGAAGCTTTTTCAGATAAAATGTTTTTCAAAATACAAGACCATTTTGCATAACACTGGGTTGGTGCCTTATTTTTGGAAGATACTATTGTACTAAAATGCATTTTGTTTGAGTAATCAATGACAATACTTTTTATTTAGAATTATTCAGTCTTTTAGCAATTCCCAATATAATAATAATAATGTAATAATCAGTCCTAGATAATTTTCAGAATATTAATTGTATTAGACTAAATCCTGGTCTTTGCAAATCTCTTTTGGTAATGATAATGCCTCATTTTCAGTGATTTCTGCATGTGTCCACTCCTATTCATGATTATTTTTAGCATCAAATAGGTAAAACTAAATATATGAACATCTGTAATTGGAAAAGTATTAACTGCCATCTGGCACGTCTGGGCCTAGAACTACAGCTTGTTATGAACAAATTTATTTTTACATGTCTCATTATTTTTTTTTAGAAATTGAGTTTAAAGAGGGTGAAACACAGCACTTTGTGGAGATTGAAGTTCTCTTTGATGGAATAAGGGAGATGAGAGAGGCCTTCACTGTTCACCTGAAGCCTGATGAGAACATGGTTGCAGAAATACAGGTAACAAACACATGCAAAGTACTCAACAATGAAGACTGGTAAACAAGCCTTCTTGCTTTCTGGTTCATACTCTTTATGAGTACGAACTCATACGCTTTACTCTTCTTTTAAGCTTTATACACACCATTTGTGACAAAGAGGATTGTCCCATCTGACACAGTAGCACCTACCCAAAACAGTTTGTTGCCAAGGCAATAAGGTTCATAGGGTCATAGAGTCCATGAGAGCTTATGTAGAACTGAAATCTTCAAAATATTCCAGACACAGTCTCTTTACAAAATCAGCCCTCAAAACTGATGTCCTCTTAGAAACACTGTCTGGCAATACAATATAACCTGTATGGTGTAGAAAGAGTGATCAGGTGAAATATAATTTCTGCTGTCAAAACCATGTTAATATTATTCTTGTGGTAATTGCAGTAGCAACGCATTCATTTTACTTAGCATTATATCATCTATAAGTATAAACACTATATTCCTCTGATTCTGCATAAAATGTTCTTCAAACTCTTTGGCCCCTTCATTGGTATCACACCATGTATAGTCTTGACTCCAGGTAGCCAGACAGCAGAGACACAGCCTTTGCAGATGGCAAATACCCTATTTTCTTTGGGTATTAAAGCGTACAGTGCACATCAGAGTTCTGCCAGAATACTGAAGTGATTCAAGAAAGTTGGAACACAAGAGGTTAAAGGGTCTGGTATCTTCAGTGTTCTGAAAAGAAAAAATTCGTTTTAGCTCTTGCTTTTCTATTCTGCAATATATATTCCAGTGCCTCAACCCTTCCTCAATAGTTCATCCTGCTGAGGTTTCAGAACTTATTTGGGGACAATGTTCCAAAGGCTAGAAATAGATTCAGCTTTAATTCCCTTGTTTATTTAAATGTTCACAGAGAACTTTTCTACCTTTTCATTGTCAGACAGCCAAGGCCATTGTTTACATTGAGGAAATGAACAGCATGGCAGATGTCACCTTTCCCTCTGTTCCTCAAGTTGCATCCCTTTTGATATATGATGATACTTCTAGAGCCAAAGGTAGAACGAGTCCCATAGCTGGCTATCCTGTCATCTGTATTACCGTGAGTATATCTATGGAAAAATGGAACAAAATCAGTATAAGAATGGTGGCCAAAGGAGCAACTGGATTTAAACACTCAGTATCAGTCCATATTGTTTTGACTCACACATGGTTTCAAGCTAGAACTATCCTAAGAGTCTAATTTTTCTGGATAGCAAATCAATTTTCAGGAGGACAAAAAGCATGGAAAGATATTTTGTTTGTTCATCACTAAGAACAAGTTAGTACTTGCACAATATCTATGATTGCATGACCTTACTATTTCTTGCGTTTTCTTGCCTTAATTTGCAGAGTTGAAATCACTAGAGACAATAGATGAGACGTTGTTTTCAATGAGTGTCACAGACTGAAATTAGTCCTGTTTGTTGAAGTACTACAGGCTTCTTTCATTGTAATTTTGCAACAGAAAGGTTTGCTTGAATATTCATATGCATTGAGAAAGGTTTTGGTCCACCTGCATCTTCAGTTTATTTCTCACACCGTTCATTATGCACAGGAATGGATCATGTCTTAAATGGTTCTCCCAAATACAAAAACAAAGGAAATCTTGAAATTGGAACTATACTTGCAGAATTAGATCAAAGGGTGAAACTCAAAGTAGCATGTGGAAGTGTAGTTTGTGCCTCCGTAACTATGTTAGGTTGTCACCCGTAAACCATAACTTCGTATTTATTTCAATAAACATAATTAGACTTACCTTTTAGATCTACCATAGCAATGCTAAAAGCATCGCTATCAAAATAAGGTAATTTCTTAAGAGGTTTACTGGTGTTGTCAGTTCCATGTTGTTGAGTTTTGTGACTCTTGATAAATTTAAATCCCTTTGCCGTGAAGCAAATACATTTTTAACGCATTTGCCTTGTTCTGCAGGCTTGCAATCCTAAATACGAAGACTTTGAAAAGACTGGTTCGATATGTGCCAGTGAGAATATCAATAATACTCTGACACAATACCGGTGGCTTGTGAGTGCACCCACCGGTCCTGACGGTGTGACTAGCCCCATGAAGGAGATCGACTTTGATACCTTCTTCACTTCCTCCAAGATGATTACACTTGATTCCATTTACTTTCAAGCTGGTTCTCGAGTCCAGTGTGCAGCTCGTGCTGTGAATTCAGATGGAAATGAGGGTCTTGAGCTTATGAGCCCTATTGTAACTATAAGCACATCAGAAGGTAAGGCATCATCACCTATTGCCAAACTCCCAGACCTCTATTGGCTCCGAAATTCCATCCTAACAAAATCTGATTACATTATCAGATGTTTTAACATTACGGTCTCAGCTTTTCTTCTGTTGTTCATAGAGGTGGTGCAAAAACTCTTCTTAACATGGAACAGAATTGTATAAAGAAAATTGATGTTCATTTTTGCTAGTTCTCCAGATCTCTGGATAGTTATCTACATAGCAAACTCATGTTTTCAGGAGAACAGTATATGATGTGCATTGGAATTAATGAAAGGTTGTTTCTGTTATCTTTGGAATTCAGCTGTAGCAATGTTGCAGTACAATCTCATCTCCTGTTAGACACAGGAGTTATTATGAAAACTTAACCAGAAGAAAAGCTTCATTTGGCATTCAGGCCTCACTGGACACCTGAGAATTGGTTTCTTCCTTGACTGAGGACTAAAGCAACTGGTGTCCAATAACAGGGCATAGACAAATTTTTTTTCATAGTTGAGATTTTCGTAATATTCATCCTTCTTCTTTCTCTGATACTCTCTTTGTCTCTCTCTGATTCTCTGGTACCTAATCAATACTGAACTGATGCTGCATTCTCTCAACCAGCAGAGTTACTGTAGTCTACCTCCTTTTCCCAGCCAACTATTTTCATGAAACTCATACTGAATACCATTATGAAGCAGAGGTGGAGAACTGACATTTTCACAAGTACAGTCTGATAGCATATGCTGTTTTGTTGTAGAAATCACAGATACTTTTGTTTGTTGTATAATATAGAGAATGAGTAATTACCAGCAATCAAGGTAGATTACAAAATGTATTTTATTACCCTTCTGCAGCCATTTTACATTCTTTGTGTCATCTGTGCTGCTTTTGTAGCTACGTTAACTCTTCTGGTTTTTGTGAGATCTTACAGTAGATAATGAATTACACGATTGTTCCTTTGCAATATCATTTTAATTTTCTTGACCTTTCCAACTAAATATTTTAGTTAAAACATTTTCTTTTTGACTAGGTTAGGACTTTAAGGAGCTTAATACATGGAATTTCTGTTTACCCCTGTCCTTTATTCTGCATTCTGACTGTAGGCTCACATCACCTTTGTTTGCACTATCAGGAATCCTACACCCTAAACAGGACTCTTAGGGTATTGGCTGCAAGATGCATTGTAATTCTTGTTAAAGGCAGATAATCTTGTGCTGGGTGAGGTAGTTTGGTTATGTGAAACAGACTGGCTATTTTAGTGTTACAATGCATTATTTGGATTACACTTCACAAACTGGCAGGGCTAATTAGCTCAGGCTCAGGACTGAATTGTCACGCATATACAATTTCCAGTACCTGAGCTAACTTGTGATGTGGAAGCGAATTATCCTGAAGATCATGTAGAACATAAAGGAAATTGTTCAATGCTATGTTGAAAGAAGTGCAGTGATCCAAGTAACTTGCCAAAATCCTTAATATTTTCAACTCCGAGGATGCTTCACTTCGNTCTGATTTTTTTTTTTTTTTGGTTTCTTTCTTAGAGGGCCTTGAGATCCTTTGGCCTTCACATGACAATTTGCTATGATTCCTTTGGCCAGAATGCAGACACTTCTGCACTGAACCATGCAACTAGAAGTTGCATGTGTCTCAGATTACATGATTGCAAATCTAACCTTCTGATTTTACAAACCAGGACTAATACTGGAACAGGTGGAACTAACCCTGGGATGGGTTTCCAAAAGAAGTTATAGATTCTGTATCTCTAGAGAAATTCAAAACTCAACTGAACAAGGCCCTGAGCAACCTGATCTAACTTTGAAGCTGGCTCTGCTTTGAGCATGGTATTTCTAGAGGTCCTTTCTGGCTAAAATTAGTTTATGACACAATTATTCTAATTACATTTTGGTCACTAATGGAACAGGAGGCTCACAGAGTCCTGTGAAGTCATATATAGGTCCACACACCAAGCCAGTGCCAAAACCAACTGCATACAGATGAGATATCCTCTGTAAAGTTACGTGTGTGTTTAAGGGGATGAGAGGAATTAAAGTATATACCTCTTGAGGATGTCTATAAGACACTATGTTACTTCACACTTAACTCTGCAAGTATGGTTGACACATGCAACTGAAAATATACAGGTGCAGTATCATCACCTGGTTTTGAAAATGTGATCCAGTTGATGAAGTAATTATTTCTATTTGAATGCTTTTTTGCATAAATCCCTCTTCAAACTTGTGATAGATGCTGCCCAAAGCATTTACCTGTTGTTCAGAAAATTCTTCTTGTTATGGAAACGTACATGCTGGAAAAAAATTGATCTAAAAATAATGCAAGGGAAAGTATAGATTATTTAAGATGGACATAAAGTAAAATTGCTTTCTCTTTTTTCCATTAGGTCTTTGTCAACCTCGTATGTCAGGAGTAGTTGGAGCAGAACCATTCTCTGCCAAATTGCGCTATACTGGCTCAGAAGATCCTGATTACGCCAATCTCATCAAAGTGACAGTCACTATGCCACATATTGATGGTATGATTAAATCAGCTGTGGAGTTCAGAGAACTCATACAACAATCTATTATTTGAGATATTTT